>JAWPHD010001818.1:0-292824 GCA_037043455.1 Cyrtodaria siliqua | reverse complement strand
GTTTTTTGTTTGTATTTGCATTTATCTGTGTTGTTTTGTTTTATCAGTTTATCAACATGTTTCGCCCCACAACCATCCGACCACCACCCGAATGTTTTTAGTTTTTTTTTACATATGTCTGTGTTGTTTTGTTTCATCAAATATACAACTATATCAATTATGCGCCTCCGCCCTGCCAAACCATTGGTTTATGGGCTCCCCTCAAATGGAGGACAGGGGGAGGGAAATTGTTTTCATTTTATCTTCCATTATTTAATATTAAACTTTTAATTTGAACGCAATCATTTACATATAAAGCAATTTAGATTGAATTCAGATACACAGATGAAACAGCAATAAAAAACAACACCTCAAATGAGGCCACAATAAAATATCGCCAGGTATCCCCTCCCTCCCCGAGTTGCCTTTCGACCACAATTTTTTTTTAAATGACAGCACTTTTGGATTAAAACTGATAAAAATAAATGATATGTCACCATGCCCCAAATTTTACTATAATTTGTATGAGATTCTAACAATAATTTTTATATCGGCCCGAGTTTCTATACCCACCCCCACCCCCACCCCACCCTCACATTGTTTTAGCCTTGTTTTCTGATGGTATGTACTGGCTATACCATTTATTATTCTCTGAATAGTCGAGCTGCGCTGTTCTCCTACAGCTCTTGTTTAATATAAATTTCCATATTTTATAGATTGTTTAGTGGGTCGCCCACTGAATCCACCCGTAAACTCACCCCACCCCCTACACACTAAATGAAATGAACATAACAAAACAAAATAAACAAGCTTAAGTTAGGTCATGGACATACAGTATGTCTATGGTTAGGTGCTTTTTCCCCCAGATCAGGCTATAAAACAAGCGAGATTTTTTAATTTTTCTTTTAAGAGAATGTCTGAAGGGGTAATATATAATAAATATCCCGGCACCCTTCGCCCATTACCTTTTGTCAACCTCAGACTTGAACACTTTATACTAGGTACATTATACACAACGCAGTTTCGTGACACGTTGTCCACAGTGGAAAATGTGTTCTTATGCGCATGCGCATGCAACGTTGGGAGAAACGCGCACTTGTCAATATATTGTCAATACACATGTATAGCGATCTACGAAAAACCGATATATAATGTAAAATATGCTTTGGAAAAAAATAAAACCGAAAGTAAATGGTAAATAACTTATTATTTTGTTAGATTATCGTCATGGTTTACGCACATAAGTCTGATAAGCTGCTCAATTTCGTTCGAAAATCACATGGGTGTTCGAGCGTTTTTTCCAGTCGGGTTTTTTGCAAAGGAAATTAGGCGTATATGCAGTTACATTGAACGTCAGAAAAATAAAAAAAAACTGCATAGGAGCCAATTTATTAGGCTATACCACAGACAGATTCAAGTCAAGTTTCTCAGTCTCACAGTATAACTACATCAAGAGACTTGTATAAGCCAGTATGTAGGTAAGCGCAGCTTCAAAAAATCTATGAATTTATCAATGTATGTTCTTTGCAAAATATGTGGCATTGTGCACCAGTCCTGCACTTAGTCTCAGACTTTTTATACTAAAGATAAAAATGGTGTTTTACAGCACATCGACACATAAATAGGTCAAATTGTGCTTAGTACGTATGTAAAATTAAACAAACAAAATAAAAAGGTCCTTGTATTACATCTAAAATATTAAAGTTTACCAAGACCCCGACTTAACATAATGTGCTGGCATGGCCCAGCAATAGCACGATGGACAATAGCAATCTGGAGCTTCCGGTTCAAGTCACACATGCACCACTGAGTTTCTGTGTTTTCGCGCAATACACCTTCCCTCAGCCTTGTTTGTTCCTCAGCCTATTTTGTTGGATTGGGATTGAAACTGGGGAGTCTATCCTCCGAGCACGATAAACAACAATAGTAATATAAACATTAGTAAGAGTAAGACAGGTTCTCGAATTCCTATGTGTCATGTGGGCGGCTCTAAATAAGGTATACCGGTAATGAATGTGTTGATATAGCAGAAAAAGATTATTTTTAATTTATCGGACATGTAAAAAAAGTTCTATTATCACTATTCATTTACATATCTCAATTCTACAACTTGTTACCTATTTAAGTTGAAACAAAATATCATGTATGTAATTTTTATTTTCAGAGCCTGGAGTCCTGAGATGCTGGGAGTTAGCTGAACATAGTTAGTGAAGTCACAATATATATGGGAGGATTTTATTGAAACAAGTAGTCACATATAACTTTTTACAACATAAACAACAGAATCAGAAATACTTAAACGAACAAGAATAGTATATAATAACAAGATGGTGTAAAATATTTTTTTATTCTTTATTCGGACAGTACTAGCACCAACTTCAAGAAAAATATGTCTAGTAAGAGGATCACCAGTTCAGCCAGCACAATATCATATCAACATGCATATCCGACTGTTGACAGAGGTGGATCGATGGCGACATTAACTGGACAGTTCATTGGAGTGGCTCAAACTAAGGGCTAATATGAAAATATAAATATGTTTCTGTTGTTTCTGTTAATCTGACCGGCCGTGCCCAATTTATTTATTGGATTAAAATGTTTTCTGAATTGTATTGGATTATATAAAAGTTTGTGGAATAACAGATGGCAGGAGGTGTATATTACTGGTTCTACCCAGAAGAAAAGTGAGTGGTCTTCCTCACCAAAAAAATAACAAACAGATACATGTATATATATATAACCCCACATATGTTCAAAATGACTTGCACCATATAAACAATACGGGCTGAGAGGTGCGCATATTAAAGGGACATGCAGCAATCTTTCTTTTTTTAAACTCCAAAATGTTATAACTTATAATTTAAATACATGCAAGCGGGTGTAAAGTGAAAATAAATTATTGATTAATCAATCGAGGTGCAAATTTTAATGCTTGATAAATACTTGATAAATGCTGTGTGTCCCTTTAATAAATAAAAACAATAATTGTATGATGCAATTTAATTTGTTATGTAAAACCCTTTATATTTGGGATGTTTTGATGTAAATATTTGAAATAAAATGTTTTAAATCATATAAATAATTCATTTTGATATCTGACTTGTTACATATTTTTTACTTAGTCATGAAAGATAATATTTAAGGCCTTAATATGTACCTTAAATGCCTATTGTTTACCATTGAATGGTGAGGCGGCATATGGTGTTAGTTATCTGTGCGTCTATATCCTTCCACAGTTTTTAACCAATCTTTTCGAACTTTACATGATCTTTATCTATGATGTCTAGAGTAGCATATCGATTTTGCATCAAAATAAAATTTATTTATGAATATATATTCTTGCATTGTACAATTTTCCACGGCTTGTTTTCAGTGCGTTCATTCAAGTCCCATGGACATATTGAGTTATGGAGATGTTCGGTTGCCTTTTTTTATATTTGTATACATTCTCATCTTCACCTCTCACCGCTGCGGGTTCAATTCCCACTGGGAGCTCAACTTGTAGGTGAGAAAGTGTCGATTCTTACAGATAGCATTAAGTACACAGTACTGGTTCTACCCAGGAAATATGGCCTAAAATGTGCTATAATGACATAAAACAATACAACTTTAAAAATATAAACTAAAAAAAACGGCCTTCTTTATTTTCCTTCGATGCTATCAGTATACGTATTACGACAGTGTTTCTGTCTGATAAAAACTTCATCTTAGGTTTCAACCGACAAATGGTCTATAATTAAACTAATACAAGTAAGATGGGGCCCTCAAACCCTTTTATGTGTGGGTGATATATTCCACCGTTGATTCTTGATACTAGCATGGGACAGCTACAGTACATATGACAGTGCTGAGTGCAGTTGCGGATGAATTAAATTGAATATTTAACGGCTCATCAACACAATACAGGTTATTTAGAGCCGCCCCAGAGAAAGGGGAAGGATACATAGGAATCCGGGAACCGTGCCCTACTATTATTATCGAATAGATTCCTATGGTTCTTTAACATGCTCGGATGATAGACCTATACGCGGGACCACCCGGTTTACGTCCCCATCCGACGGACGAGGCTAAGGGAAAGTGTCTTGCCAAGAACACACCGACAAAACTAAGTGGCACCACCTCCGGTTACAAATCCGCTGCGCTACTGACTGTGCCAAGTTGCGGATGACAATTAGACACTGGACAGTCTAGTCAAAAACACAGCAACAAATATATTATCTGAATATGTTTAGAATGTATGCTTGCAAGAGCTTTCAAAAACATACTTTCATGATTTTAGTTGGGGTGGGATGGGGATGGGGCACATCCTTTTAAATCTCAGCTCAGATGCCCTCCCCCTCCTTCTCTCCACCCCAACTCCCATCTTGAACAGTAGCGATTGTTACGTACACTTTCCACATATGAGAGGGTGCCCAATACTACCCGCTCCATCGAATATGCGCCTGCAGTTCTTGCGAGGTCAGTCGAGTCAAAATTACAGTTAAATCAAACAATTCGTATTTTCGTGTACTTTTGATAAAGAAATAACATGCTTTTCGTGATAAGCAGCAAAATTCATGTAATGTGTGAGCTAAAACAACAATTCAAGTATCTCCTCGTATTTTATTTAACAAAAAACACACGGTTGTTGTCATTTTAATCGTATTCTAAAAATGGCATCTTTTAGAGTTATCGCCCCTCGCTTCGACATTTTACAAGGCGGGTCTGCATTTATCACGCAGTAAAGCTTATAAAAAAAAAAGTCGGTACAGCCGAAAATCACGAAACTTAAAGCGGAAATGAAATTTCATGATCAAAAATTGTCGCAATTTTCCAAATTATGTGTTTAAAAAAATTCAAAATGGCGGACATTTTTTTTTTTGACGTTGCCGTAAGATGACGTACTACTTTTCGTTGTCAAGCTTGGTTGCGATATTTGAAAGATGTAGGAAAATATCAAGGCTGCTCCCCTACTGCAGGGGTCATTGTTGAAAACGTACGGGACTGTATATAGGACATGCAGCATTAACATATTGCTGTCAACAAAAACCACGCATTCATGACTCACTATTATTATCTCCCTTGAATACTCGTGCCCTACAGATGAAGGAGGTAGATGAAAAAATCAAGTTCGCTTTTCTACATTCTACAGGATATATTGATTTATCTTTACCAGGTTCTAAATCTACAGCATTTTAGGAAGAGATCAAAGAAAAATGCATGTTGATATAAGATTTCTAGCTAATTTTGCCTCATTTTACAAATCATGGGTCTAATCAGAACCGGGTTGTATTTTTGTCTAAATTTCGATAGTTTTGACAACTATGAAATTAAAAAAAAGTTCAATCTGGTAAATATTTGTTAAATGTGTTTTAAATTGCATATATTGGATCAATGAAGAATTTAAGCATAAATACATGTTGTAAAATCTGTTTATCTCTATGCCACGAACAAAAACATTACACTGGGATATGGAAAATAAATCAACAAATACAAGGACAACTAGAATCAAAATGTACACCACAATTATTATCGTCTTCTTAGGTATTCTGAATTAATAGCAAACACTTACAAACTCAGTTGCAAAAGAAACTGGACACTTCGAAACAATTACTGTACACCCTATCCTCTTTAACAAGCGACAGTTCCTTAATGATTCGACCTACTGAAAAACAAATGACAAGATGATATTGGCAATGGTAAAACCTTTGGTGCCAAACATGGCATATTCATTTTGAAATTTGTCAATTTAATTCTAAATAACTTTATACAATTAAATCTAAACAAAACTCAGTGTCCACTTTTTATTGCAGCTGAGTATAGTTTAGTCATTTTTCTTTAATCTGAACGACCAAATCCGTCAATTATGTTAATACTTAAATATACTCATACTTTTTCATAATTTTTTTTTAAGTTGTGTTTTTAACTTTCCCAAGTACTACTAGACTGAACAAAATTCCTAATATATAAGAATGCTTTAGCACGAGTTCTTATATCGGGGCAATTTCTCTCAAGAGGGCAATTATTTCTGGTATTACACCTTTTTACACCAGTTTGCACGAGAACGCCAAGACGACGTTACGTCATACAAACAAAACAAGTGGAACCGGAACTCTTCGTTAATTTCCGTAATCGGTATTTCATAGTGGCGGAATCTGACGACAACGTCCGTAAAACAATCGGAACGTCATTCCCGCCACTGACGGAAAAGGCCGGGCAATGTACTACTACACTGAACAAAATTCCTAATATATAAGAATGCTTTAGCACGAGTTCTTATATCGGGGCAATTTCTCTCAAGAGGGCAATTATTTCTGGTATTACACCTTTTTACACCAGTTTGCACGAGAACGCCAAGACGACGTTACGTCATACAAACAAAACAAGTGGAACCGGAACTCTTCGTTAATTTCCGTAATCGGTATTTCATAGTGGCGGAATCTGACGACAACGTCCGTAAAACAATCGGAACGGCATTCCCGCCACTGACGGAAAAGGCCGGGCAATGTTCCGTACTGCGAAATAACTCCAACTGGGAGATATTTCTCAGTAGAGCAAACGAGTAGATATAGGTTTTCTATTCCCAGTATTTCCTAGACAAATATGTAATATACGTACTTAGTATTTAGTTTTTTCTATATCTTCAGTCTCCTACGCTTGATATATAAAAAAGTATAGCAAATTCAAAAAGTTTCTTTAGCGAGGCTCAAACATATTACGTATTATGTCCAATGAAAGACATAACAATGATTAAACAATCGTCATAAAGATAATAAGTAACTCATAAATCCGATTCCAATGATTGCAACGTCGCTCAATCACCAAAACAAATGCCAGTTTGAAATGACCTTATATGGGTTTGTCAATTACATCCTATCAGTCTCTAGTACAAACCGTCGACAAACTGGCGCCTCTTGTGCGGCGGATATCGATGGGAACTTACTTTCTGTCAGAAAGTGGGAGATGTTGCAAAGAACGGTAAACAAGACGTAATTAGTATTGTGTGGTAAAACTACTCGAGGTATCATTTTTTCAGAAATATTATACGAACAAATTTCCTTTTCATGACGTAGATATGTAATTCAATTTCCTGCTATTAACGAACTATACATCTTTTTTATTTTTGGGATACATTTGCGTTATCCAAGAAAGATTCGGACATTAGGCGGTTATAAAAACTGAGCGAATGCAGAATATCCATCTCTTTTAAATATCGATTTATTTTAAACTGATTGTGTTACAAGCTTCGAAAAACTTAATATAAGTTACTGTCGATGGCGAGGATGAGAGTTTCAGTGAGGTTTTAATGTAGACGGAAAACGGAGAACATAGAGAAAACTCATGTTTCCGATGTGGAAAACAAACCAAAACAAACTGCATTTGTGAGAAACGATTGTGCAATCAACCAAACAGGGCCCGTATTCAAAAAGCAACTTAAATAGAAACTGGTAGAAAATATCACTTAAGTCAAAATTTAAGATTTTTACATATTTTCAAATATCCTTATTATCATCTCAGCGACATTACAGAGCATCCATATGAAGATACCCTTTTAACTTTGGGTTTTAATAATCCATAGCGTTTAATAAACATTTAAAGAATATGTCTTAAATCGATAGAAAAGGGCGTTTAAAATAGATAAATTATGACTTAAAGCTTCACAGTCTCTCATGTTCACCAAATCGAAATCGGGTATTTAAGCGAGCAAATATAACGCAGGAAATCATTTACTGTATAGACATCGATCAGTGCTCATCGTACAGTCCCAGTTGCGTTCAAGTACCCCAAAAATGCATTCCGTTTGCGTTTCGTTTGCGTTCCGTTTGCGCTCCGTTTGCATTCCGTTTGCATTTCATTTTTATGGATGCATTTTTTAAAATGCAAATCATTTGCGTTTTTTAATGCATTCAGCGTTTATAAACGAAACTATGCGTTCATTTAAATGCACGGAACGAACGCAACATAATGTGTGCGTTTAAATGCACAAACGGAGAAAATGCATTTGCGTTCGTTCGTTCAGCGTTTACCAATCGCAATATTTCTGACGATTAAACTACGCATGATATCCAGTCATGCGGTTCTTGCCATTAGTCGGCGGCTAATGTTTCTGATCTTATTGAAGAAGTGTCCTTTGGTTGACATTATTTTGTGGTGCACATTGATGATTCTGTTTTCTTCCGGGTTTATGTTATTTTCATCAAAAATTGAACATACTTGACACTATATTAAAATATGCCGTCTGATTTTACCAGCATTATTTCAGTTTTATAATGAAATAATATAAAGTTTGTGCTACACAATAAATACATTTCCTATTTTAAATCGGTAAAAATTAAAGTCTGCAATCGTGCTAAAAACACCATTTACGCAGTGTATTACTTTATATATAAATACTGCAAAACGCACTTCGTTTAAATCGAGATTTCAATTATGTATGTTATATCTGGGCTATTCATGTGGGTATAGTAGGTTATACTAATAGTCCAGTATACGTTTATAAATAGTTTATTATCGTATCACTCTGTACGTTTCTCCGTACTATATTTATTTATGGTCCTGAAAATACATACATATAATAATAAGTAGGATTACATATATTTAACATATTAACAATAATACATGTCAACTTTGCAGTAACACAATTTAGTCAAACATTGCTAAATAACGAATTGATCCACTCATATATTTACTAAATACAGAGATGCTGATATATTTCCTAGAGTAAAATTTATGTCAGAGCTTAATACAATAGTAATATACATACAAATATGTTTACAATTTACAATGCTTTAGCCTACAATTTCATAACCTACCTAGAGTTTGGCTCTAGAGGCCTTTTACATGCATGGCTTTGTTCACTCTCACAATCTGCTCACTGCAAATTAGAAGTGCATGCATTTGATTAGTTGTGCAAAATGTTAAAATAAATAACTAGATTGAAACAATCCAATTCAATCCAAGACACTACTCCAGAAAATCTCAGAATTATCAATATACACAATAAAAGAGAAAAAGAGGGAAACAATACCTTCAATACAACTTTCAAGAAAACTCATGTAGACTCTAAGGTGTTTTTCCAAGATCTGACACAAAGACAGAAAGCGGGAAAATGCATTTCAGGTAAGCAATGATCTGATTGGTCACTTGTGTGGTCAGTTTATAGTGATGTGCATTGAAGCAGTGATTTGTATTAATTTGCTTACAGGTTTATTTTAAAGGTACACTGTCTATTTTATATATGATGAATACAAGTTTAGTTGTACATCAATTTACTTGTCGTAATGTAAGTTATATAATGTTAAGATTGTTATTTAAGATCATTATTAAGTGTGATTTCTACACCTAATAATTCACATACTACATGTACTCAAAAGGATAATATTGAAAGTTATCCGAAATAGCGAAATGCATTTGCGTTCGTTTCGTTCGTTTCGCTGCGTTCGTTTCGTTCGTTCCGTTCATTTTCAGCGTTTAGCGTTTTAAAAAATGCATTCAGCGTTCGTTGCGTTCGTTTTCAGCGTTTAGCGTTTTAAAAAATGCATTCATCGTTCGTTTTTTAAAACGCTAAATGCCTGAAACGAACGAAACGAACGCAACGAACGAAATGCCTTTGTAAAATATAGATCGTGCAACGTTCATTCTGCGTTCATTTTCCGTTCGTTCAGCGTTCGTTCTGCATTTATTTGGGGTACTTGAACGCAACTGGGTCTGTACCTATATACAGGTAAAGTAGTTTTCAAAGAAAAAAAGTTAACCTCTTTCGGGGCGCGAACACACGACCTTCTTATTTCAAGTCAGGTGCTCTATCCACTGTGAACTATAACGCTATTTGAGAAAAATAGTATGCTAACTACCATGTTTTATGAGGCAAAATAACAACATATTAGAACGCAACTTAAGATAGATCAATAAATATAGTCCATCTTGTCGCACGTGTAAATTAACATTGCCTGGTGTAATACTGTATGTTATCAATATGAAACTAATATCTCGACTTGTTATTTAGCGCTTGATGAGTTTGTGTGTGCGCTAGTTATTACGTAATTTCCTCATAAATTGATTACGGTCAATTTTAATCGTTTTTGGTTAAGAAAAAAACAATAAATGTCATCAAACAAATACTGATATACGTCCAACACGTGTCAATATTTCTTGATGTTTCATCAATTTAGAACACTACTACAAAACCTTCATGCCTTTAAGCCGTTTTAGCAGACTCTAAAACTAATATCGACTCAGACGTAATGTCTGAAACACTGTTCTAACTAAATCTATATTAAAAAGAAGATTTTTGTTTTTAAATATTTGTTTAAAGTTAGTTTTGAGAAAAAAAGAAGAAAAAGAAAATAACTTTAAGTTGCGTAGTCAATTTGAAAATTATCTCTGTCATAAATTTTAATACATGATTAACATAAATGAGTGTAAGAGATAATAATACAATGTAAGCAATAAATAATTTGGATTTTACTAGAAATATTTTCCTTTACTACGTTTACGGAAATCCATTATTTTGAAGAAAAACCATGTAACATTTTTTCTCACGAACATTGTGGCATTACACAATATGACATCAACGTTTAATTTAAAAAAAAGTAACAAATACTAAACGTTAAATGTTAAAAAAAAACTGACATAATACATTGCAGAAAATTGCACTTTTGAGGTAAGGAAAACAGTACATTGTGCCGGTAGCAAAGAATCATGTTCCGTTTAAATTCAATTTTTTTAGCACCTGATTTTATATTATTTTGAAACTTTCCAGGCTTGAAAATATATCATATAAGCAAAAATGTATGCAGCGTTGAAATAATTTGGCGTATTGTTTCATTCAAAATGAATCACAAAGTGTAACACTTCTCAGAAAAAAAGATTATTTACTGACCGAATGAAGTATGGTTTTGAAGCGAAAAATGTCATTCTGTCACAATAAACTGAGATATGTTAGACCCTATTGTCAACCCTTTTGTGTTTGTGATGTCGTTTGCATTTTTTATTACTTTTGCCTTTTCGTTTGTCTGTTTGCGTGTTTGTTTTTGTGTTTTGTGGTTGACTGTCATTCTTGAATGGTGCTTTCCCTGTCCGATATTTCTATCCTTCTTTAGATACATAAGTCAGAATGCAACCATCAAATAAGATAACTTGTTACGGTTTGTCACTCTATGGATATAATGAAATCATGTAAGTATTGGTGCAAATAACCTATTAAAAAATCACTCTTATAGAACTTTATTGTCAGAAGTTTTGCTATCATACAACTAAAAGAGAAAATCTAAATCAGAAACAAATCATTTTAAATGTAGACGTTTAACCGAAGTGATTCTATACTCACTAAATATAGATATAAAAATCGAATAGGAAAAGTAGCATTCAAAGACGACTGTCAACCACAAACACACACAGAAACAAAGAACAACTTTAAAGATGAATAAAAGGCCAAATAGGACATCACAGACACAAAAAGGCTGACAACGGAACGGTCAGTGGCAAAACAGGCCACTGGGAGTATAAACCAAGTTCTAGGGTGCACCAAACCTCATACTTTCCCTACTGTCATACCAATAAAAATAAAGAAATACCCGCCATAAACTATTCTCTAACCAACAAAGCAGCATTAATAGAGAATATAAATAAAACACAAAGATGCTCATGTATATATAAATACAAAATAACAATAGCCCAGAAAGTCTCGTTCTTGTTAAACACACTGTAATAAGAATAAACGCAAAGTAACTTATTTTTTAAATCACGTACACTCATACGATTATAAGATTCAATGAGTTCTGTTAACGCTTCATTTTAATCCATTACTAAACAAAAAGGCGATGATCTAGTGGGTTTCAATAGTCGTCAACTATTTAACTTCTACTCAGTGACGTTTAAGTTGGAATACAGCAAAATATACCACACTAAGCTATTACACTGACGCTCCTATTTCTGTTAATAAATATTAGTTTAAAGACAATTTTTATCTTTTTAATACGTAAATTTACTTAGTTATTTTACCAGTCTTACATATGTAGTTTATATAATTACCATACCATCCCTTATTTGCAAATAGTTTTATCTTTATATATTTACATTAATTTTTAATAACTACTTCATTTCTTCTTTCATCAGTGTTTGCGCACAATATGACCTATGTATGTGTCGACGTGCAGTAAAACACCATTTTTCATTACATTCAGTATCTATTTGCATTCACAATAGCGTTTGTTTAGTGCTGTGTGGCGGCCGTAAAAAGTCGCCCGACTACAAATCAGTTTTACTGGTCCTTTGGGATCATCAAACCCAATCTTTGTGGCTTTAAAGTAGAATATCTAAGCCTCTAAGCTTAAGTCTGTGCTTGGAGGCATGAAAGGTGATTGCACTTTTATCTCTTGTTTGTGTTTGTTGCTTCCAAGGGATCCTATTTTCAGTATTTATTTACAGCTTAGGGCATTACACAATCCAATGTAAAGGAGAATATAACTAAAACGTAACAAAACTAAATAAGTTTCATTACCATATCGCGAATACTCATTTGAGAATTTCCATTGAGCTTAGGAATAAAACAGGTAGCTTCTAGGGCCAAATACATTATTTATATACTGAACGGAAAAAGAAACGCATACTCAAAAAAATGCCTATACTACACCGTTATATACAACTAATTCCGCGTAATATTCCAGATATATCTCAACGTGTTTTGTACAAAAAAAGGGTTACAACTAATTACAGAAAGGACAGCTCTGTCATGTAGTAGACATTTTAATCAAAGTATACTTTGTTGCACGAAATTCATCAATGTTGAAATTTCGCTTGAAAAAGGCAAGCCATTTCAGTATTGTGATTAATGTTAAGAGATTGCAAAGATTTAAGCCTAAGTTTGCTCAACTAATTGAGTCAAACGCGCATTCTGTCGATAATGAAACTTTAAAGGGGTAACCATTGGTGTGTTCGGTGCTGTTTAAACCTTCTTTCCGCAAGGACAGGCTTAATGTCGCCCTGTACCATTCGATTAGCAGTAGCATATTAAACACAATATATGGCGGAAATACCCATTATGCGTTTCTTTTTCCTTTCAGTATAGTATATGTATTGTGCACATACCAATAAGGTGTCAGCTTGGCTATAATGTTCGAATACCTTTTACCGGAAGGTAACCTTCAAGTAAGTTGTATCAGTTACGGCCTACGGAAATCGGATGCAAACTTGACAGTTATAGTATATACAAAATCTGTATCTTCTCCACTCAGTTTGAAAAACAATAATGTATTACCTCTCACGAATAGACTCAGTACACCGAGACTGCTTCCTTATTACCTTGGTTGTGATTGTTGATTCCACATCATCCCTTAATAGTCATTTTGAAACATATTTTATTTAAATATTTTTCGAATTTTCCAAATATTAAATATGGGTAATTAGTAATGGTTCGGGAAAGCGCTTGGAGTTATACTTTGTATGCTTACCATAAAGAAAGTGTGTACATGGTTTCAAAAAATGATTTGCTCGATAATGATAAAGTCCATATCAATATATTACAATGTTACAAGGCTTGCATTAACTGGGTAAAATGACCATCAACGTTCTCGGTTCTTTGAGTATAAAAAAACGGTCTGAAACGTGACTCATTTTCAAGTACACATCTAAGTATTCCGCATACAATTTACATATGTTCTGAAACATCTTTCATTTTAACTCTTGACTTAAAATCTTGACTTCATTCTCGATCTTGTAAGGAATCTTATAAAAGAGTTTCTATAATTACGTTAAACGATGACTTACAATGCTAGAAAACTAACCATCAACTAACGCACGGCGTGACGTTCTTGTTAAACCCATTGCGAGATGGAGATAATGATATCTTTAACTACATTATGTGGTCGCCCCTTAATTCCATTAAGCGGTGGGAAAGCTTATATTATCAGGATTTTTTAACGGATATTAAAACACGTTTAAAATCATTTTTAATGGAAAAATGCGATTACCTGTTTAAAATTAACTATTAAATGTTTTAATTGTACAATATGCAAACGTTTCAAGCCGAAATTAAGGTTTTATTTCATACCCCAACCAACTCCGGTTTCCCTTCTTTGAGACGGGGTTGGATGGGATATTAATACTCGGACCACGTAATGCACAGTGAGTATACAAGTAGGAATTAAAGTCGAACTGGAAATGTAGTTTTCACAGAACACATCAACCAACAATACACATTAAAATAAACTACATGTGTCCAACAGTTTATTAATAAATTGTAGCTCATCACATTGCTTAGGTTAGTTCGAGCCGCCTCAGAGAGAGGGGAAATATAATAGAAATTTGGACACCTTTCCCTATTCTTACTATCTAATATATGTTCATATGATTGTGCCCAGATGATAGTCTCTGATACACGGGACCGCTCAGATTACGTTTCCCTGCACTGAAAGAGGCTAAGGGAAAATGTTTTGCAAGAAGACACTGACAAAAAGCAGGTGAATCTTAAACGCGGATCCTCCGGTTTCAAGTCTAACGCGATTTCCATTTACGCGCGCTGAAGTGCATGCCATTCATTCCGAAACTTTACTGTCCACAAACAGCACACATACAGTGTATTAAATGCGACCAAGAATTAATAAATTAAATGTTGTTTAAAGGCTTTCCAGCACACAGTGTATGCTATTTCTAACCGCTTTAGAGATAGAAGAAGGATACGTTGGCTTATGGGAGCCCTGCCCTACTCTTACTATCAAACAAATGCCTACTTTATTTAAGGTGCTCGGATGATATTCCCTGAAACATGGGACCTCCCAGTGTCTCCAATCGACGGACTAGGCTAAGGGAAGCGTTTTTGCCAAATGTCAACCGAAGTAACCCAGTGGACTTAGCAGCAACACACGAGTGATGCACTGCAACACAAGTCCACAACGAAAAAACAAGTTGATATAAAAGTCGAACAGCAAATGTATCCTTCAAGGACCACAGTCAACCGAAAACACGCACAGAAACAAACAATACTTACATTTACATTGATGAATAAAAGGCAAGATATGACATCACAAACATTAAAGGGTTGACAATAGGGACACCGCCTTGGAGTGGTCAGTGGCCAAAACTGGTTTAAACCAGGTTGCAGGGTGCACTTAACCTCATTCTATCCCTAATGTCATCCCAATAGAAACGGGGCAGTGAAAATAAAGATTTCCTCGCCACGTTATATTCTCAAACAAACATGACAACATTAATAGGCAATATACGTAATAAATGATTATGCATTTATGATTATAGAAAACGTCCGGAAAGCCACAAACACAAACGACCATGGAGTTCACTAACGTACAGGGACAAATCACAACATAATACGAACAGTTCAAGTAACGCTGTACATGCTTTGCGAAGTAAAGTGATTTAAACAGAACTAACTATATTGAATTTCCCTTGTTAATAGCATCATTAGATTAATTTGAAGGCAAATACAACACACAATTACTACAACAGATAGAGAATAATCTACAGTCTCAGTATGATACGAAAAATATGACACGAGAACACGTAATTCGGTTAAAAAACGAGTTCGAAGTTTTAACCGAATTAACTGAATTACGTGTTCGAGTGACATAATTTTTATATCACACCGATACTGTAGATTATTTTATTTAGTATATACCTAACAGTGATTTTTAGGGATATTTAACTGAAAAAACTCTCCCCTCAACCTCGCGAACCCCACGCAAGGTGCCCTCGTGTATGAATACATTTGGCAGATTTTGAAATGAGCCGTTAACATTATATAATAAAAGAGTATATATAGGTATATATTATATGTGGCGCATGTGTCAGCCACTGGAACAATTTTGAAATAATTAGGTAAATTATATATTATTGGAACTTTGAAATTTATAGCGATAAATAAAATTACGTTTGTTTAAAAATCGCTTGAAAAATAAAATAATACAGCCAAAAAAATGCGTATTCAATAGTGCTTTTTTCCATGCATTGTTTGTTGATCAGAAGCAGAAATCCGACAATGTCAAATAACTTTAGTTTATTGTCTTAGCGATTAGACTTTCGGAGTTTCAACCGATTTTATAGTGAAATACTAAACGTTTTTCTAGTTGTTGATGGTTCATATGTTTGCTTTGACAATATTCTATCGAAAACAACGTTTGCATGTGATTTATTTTTCTCAGCCAATTTCAAAAAGTAAGGTATCTGTATTTAACACTAAACAATTACTGTCTGTTTAACTGATGTATTAATTATTTATGTATTATTTAAAAATGTGATACTAAAAAATATATCTCTGGCAGAAACAAGCACCTTAAACATTAGTTTACACTTTCGTGCAACTGTTTATCATAATACACTATACAGATGTTAATGTATGTGTCGATCACGTATGTTCCATTTGTATAAACTATACTAAAGGAAAAAAGAAACGCAACTCAGGAATTTCCGCTATTATATTCTATGTATAATAATTGTATGCTTCTGTTAATCGAATTGTGCATGGCTACATTAGACCTTTCCTTTCGGAAAACATATTAAAACGACACGTATTACACTACATGTTGTCACTTTTCATTATTGATATAACACGTGGTTTCTTTAGCAGTTCAGAAACTTAAAATGTAAAATGTTACAATCTCTTTACATTAAATACAGTACTGAAATGGCTTAAATTTTCAAAATGACAAGTCATTGAATTTATAACTGTCTATGCTTTTTGTTGTCTGTCATACAAACATGATCATATTTATGTTATACGTTTATTGTCTATTGTCATACTGCAATGAAAATTCTCGGGATTGTTTGGTCAATGAGCCGTAGACATGAGCCCATGTCTACGTCTCGCGACGTAAATTAACTTTCAGACACGGGCTTTATACGATTTTTGGCCCGTAGAAGGCCCGTAGACAGTCGTGCGGGGCCCGTACGGGTCCTCTACGGGCCCGCAGGTATTGCCTCTGTCAGATGAGACCTACAGTGGTCCCGGGACCATAGGACTTGGGAAGCCGTACGGGCCTGTCGCCCGTGGGAAGTCCGTACGAAATCACCCTCCTGCGATGTTGTGGTCACACAGCGTGTGTTTAATGTACCCTCTTGATGTGTAAGCGTGTGTTTATTGTAAACTCTTGGTGTGTCAGCGTGTGTTTAATGTACACGTTTGGTGTGTAAGCGTGTGTTTAATGTACCCTCTTGGTGTGTAAGAGTGTGTTTAATGCATCCACAACCTCGTTTAATGGCTTACTTTCTTTGTTAATCTGGCTTCTGCCAAGTCATTGAGTACCTTCTTTGTGGCTTTCTAGGTTGTTTTTTTTGTATTTATATATACAAGAGCATCTTTGTGTTTTACTTCTATGGCCTATTAATGCTGCCTTGTTGGTAAGAGAATAGTTCATGGAGGGGATTTCTTTATTTATACTGTCCCGTTTTATTGGGATTACAGAAGGGTAAGTGTGAGGTTTGTTGCACCCTAGAACCTGGTTTAAACCCCAAGCGGCTTTTTTTGCCACTGACCGTTCCAAGGCGGTAGCCCTATTGCCAACCCTTTTTGTGTTTGTGACGTCATATGCCTTTATTTTTTGTTAACATTGCCATTCATGTTTGTCGTTTTGCGCGTTTTTAGGTTTACTGTGTTCTGTGAAAGCTGTTTGACTTTTATACTATTTTTAAACAGCGGTCTGTTTATCTTTGTGGTGACGCATGCTTTTGGTCCTCGTTATTGTTGTGTGTTGTGTCTTCGAGTTTTTGAACGACTGTGTTCTGTAATTGTTACATTTCCTGTTCGACTTTTATTCCTATATATTTTTGTTCCTGATTTAATGAATAAATGTTTCGATTATGTCGGCTTACTTTAAGGCAGCCGATTTAATTTTTTAACAAATGTGTTTCCTTGTGACAAATTAAGAAAACAACGAGAAACCAGACAGGATATCTCTTACTACAAGAAGCTATTGCAATTGCTAATTGGAACCATAACCGATGTGATTAGGTTATTTGAAATGATTAAGACTAAAATTACTATATTCGTGGTAAGAAGCTCTATTTCACTTAGTTTTATTCGAGTTAAAAAGACAATTTCGTAATGCTCATTAGTAAAACAAGTGGGCGTAATGGTTTTATTAAACATTATTTATGTTTCAAACGGTATACTAAGGGGTTAAGAAAATGTACTTTAAGATTGGAGAATCAATGTTTTGTTTAAAATCAGACTATTATTTTCATTTTCGAACCACCGTTTCAAGGCGATAGCCCTAAAGTTTGACCCCTTTATTGCCTAAATCTGTGCCTTGTCTTTTAGAGAATATAGCCGGATTATGATTTCTTTAGTTACACAGTCCCATTTTACTTGGATGACAATAGGGCAAGAATGAGGTTTAGTGAACCTTAGGACCTAGTTTAAACACCAGATGCCTGTTTTATGTTTATGTCCTCGCATACGTGGCTTCTTGCTAGTTATAATCATTTGTTTTATTTGAGTGTTTCTGAATCATTACGTGGTCCTGCCTTAATTCCATTAAGCGATGGGAATGCTTATATTATCAGTATTTTATAACATATAGTTCGACAATAAAACATGTTTAAAGGCCGTTTTTACTGAATCAAATGCGATAACCTGTTTAAAAGTACGTATTAAATGTTTTAATTTTGCAATATGCAAATGTTTAAGCCTAAATTAAGGTTTTATTTCATACCCCAGCCAACCCCGTTTTCCCTTCTTGGAGATGGGGTTGGATAGGGTCTCATGAAAGTTAATACTAGGACCACATAATGTGTGTTCTGTGAATGCTACATTTCCTAATCGACGTTTACACTACTTTCACGGTTGCCAATATGTTCTGCTTAACTTGGGGTACTGCTTAACATGGATGTTTACATACAGTGACATGTTTAACCTCAATTTAATTTTAAGTTGTTCCATGTTCTAACAAATAGACGCCATTAACTCTGCATATCCTCTTTTCTAATAGGAGATGGCGCCGAATCTTAAAACTCGTCTAACTGTTTAGTATCCGTCCTAATATAGCTTCTAGTATAGCAATGTGCAAATGACGAGGCGTTTTCGTACCAAGAAGCCTCGTTTCTCACAATAAATCATAAATAATGCATCTTTCGAAGCAGTTTAATTAGAATACATCCAACAGTATTCCCATATGCCCCAAGTTTAGGATTGTCGCACATTGTTATGTATGCTGTAAATTCAAAGAAACCGCTTCACTGTCAATGAGATTGAACCGAGCTCACTAAAAGCTAAAATATGCATGGTTCTATAGAAACCACAGCACCCAAACGCAACGTGCCACAAGCTTCATCAAATGAGCAAGTCAAATAGTCAATAAGCACGTGCGATACACACACGTATGAGTGGTGGAGATAGGGTTACCGACTTGGAACGGTCAGTATGCAATACGGTAGACTGGTTCTCCGGCCATGTTTTGTTTCATGAACATGTTTATGTTTATTTAAATAGAAATCAATAAAAAACAATAGATATTTACTATTCACTCATTGCAATATCTGAGAAAACGAGAATAAGACTTTATTTGATGACGTAGGAAACTTATAACAGGTAAATTAATCCACAGGTAAATGTACGTATCAATTATCTGGCAATAGTTGTGCAGCTATACAATTCAGATTAAACTCATTTCCCCGTGCAATCACGCAGTAGTAAAAGTACTATATACGTCATGCAAATAATATTTATTTTTACATACAACTTAGTTGCGGTTTTAAATATATGTTTCTCTCCGGGACTATCAAGACATGTTCATATGATGTTTAAGAGTTAAATGTTTTAATTGATAATACTACAAAAAGGGTGGCCATTCATCTTTAAATCGACTTTTACACTATCCTGTTTTATTGGTGCACTCTAGAACCTGGTTTAAACCCAAGCGGCACTGAATGTTCCCAGGCGGTACCATTTTATGTCTGTGGTGTAATATATAGCTGTGGTGTGATATCTAGCTGTGGTGTGATATCTAGCTGTGGTGTAATATATAGCTGTGGTGTGATATCTAGCCTTTTATTCAGCTTGTTATTATTGTTTTTGTGCGTGTTTTTGGTTGACTGGGGTCCTTGAATGCTACATTTTCTGTTCGACTTTTATATCTAATTGTTTTGGTGACTAACATGAACAAATACGTCATTTCCAAAGACATTTAGTCCTGAAATGTGATCTTAGAAATTTCACCCTGCTTCCGGTTCGGTCTCTTTTCAAAGGGGACTATGTGTGTGTGTATTTCTAAGATCCTTCTCCACTTAACTTTGAATTCAGTTTAAGATTATCATAATGTGTTTCAGTTTCATATTCAGTATGCATATTCCCTACAGTAGGTTCTATGATCCGAACGATTTAGTAATTGAAATAGGTTGGTCTGGTAAACCAGACTTCTCGGCTAGTTTTTGTTGTATACTCATTAATATTAATTGATTTGATGCGTTACGGTTCTCATACCGTTTTTGTGATTCAACTAAACTTTGTTTGACTTTTGTATCAACATCTATTTCTAATTTTAGTTTTATCTTGCTTCCCTGTTTTAATACAGACTTTAAACATTCACTATGCTAACACTAGGTCAGGTGTGAATCCATGCCACTAGATAAAACGTGCGGGGATTTGCGATGTGAGTGCCGTTGACTTACTGCTTGTTTTCTATGCGTGCATTTGGTTGACTGTGTTCTTTCAATGCTAAATTTTCTGTTCGACTGTTTATATCTTGTCTATATATATATATATATATTGCTTGTTTGCAATCTCTTGTTTGGACGCAACAAACACAAACAAGAGATAAAAGTAGCAGACTCGGTTCTATTGAGTCTGTTCGTTAGAGGTAATTTATGGGTACAACACCTCTCACGCCTCCTAGCACCGGCGTAAGCGATATTCTACTTTAAAGCCACAAAGATCGGGCTTGATGGTCCCAAATTGCCAGTAAGTAATAACACTACTAATTTGCAGTCGGAGCAACTTGTTACGGCCGTAACACAGCAATAAACAAACGCTAGTGTGAATGTCGATAAATACTGAAAAGGCAATCCCTTGGAAGCAACAAACACAAACAAGAGATACAAGAAGCAGACTCGGTTTTATTGAGTATGTTCATGAGAGGTAATGTAAGCACAAATCCCCTCACGCCTCCACTACCATTACACCGAAATTGATTTAGTCTGATAATAAAATAACTGGGATAAAGATACTTTCAATCCACTTATAAGAACAAAATGGTCTCCTTAACGACATGAAACCGTGGACAGGCAAAGCGTCCATTCAATTTACAACAGTTAATGCAATTCACAAGCTGTAAAGTAGTTTCTGTAAATTTCTGGGTTATATAAGCCTTAAAAAGTGATTGTTGTTAAATTCAATTTACTTGTGAGTAAAACTTTCAGATATTTTGGTTTCTGTAAAATCATGTTTATTAACGGTTTCAGTAAGCTATCTTATATGTCTGTGTTTCTAATCCGAGTTTTACATAGGATTTTGATGGGAAATGTATGAGACAACGTCAAAAGTCTTAATGACCGTTCCAAGTCGGTAACCATATCTGCACCACTCTTTAAGTTGTGTATTGTCCTCGCATTGTTATATAATACGATGCCATTGCGCTAGTTTGTTGTACGGTACGGTGCCATTGCGCTAGTTTGTTGTACAGTACGGCGCCATTGCGCTAGTTTGTTGTACAGTACTGCGCCATTGCTGTAGTTTGTTGTACGATTTACAGTACGGCGCCATTGCGGGTGCTGTGGTGTCTATAGGACCATTTTCCTTATGTTTGCATGATAGGCGCGTCGATTATTGATACTTCGTAGGTGGAAATAATCTTATATAGCTATGTCATAAATACAGCCTGTATTTTTTATGTTTGAAATGCAATATAGTATGCTTTTCAGTATATAAATTCAGGTATACACAGTTATGGTTGAGTAAAATGAGATCTTTATGTTTGTGTCAAGTCATCATGAAACATATATTCTGGTTCTAGTTCATTACATGTAAATCAGAGAAAAACAGTTAGCATCATCTTCAAAGTGATTAGGTTCAGTAAAAAGTGATTTATTTATAAATCGTGCACAATTTCAATGTTAATCGATAATGTATTATATTATATCAAGGATTCCAGCGGAAAGGGCAATCAACCCATAGAAAAAAATGTGACGTATGGCATTCCCGACGTAAATTATCGTAAAATTGATCGAGGTAGATTCACTAAGGACCTATTTCCATCCTATTGTAGTTGCGGTTGGGTGTGTGTGTGGGGGGGGGGGGGGGGCAGGAGGAGGTGGGGGGAGATAGACATGTATAAAGACAACTGTAAATTGCTTGAGAAAATGGCGGTATTCAATTGGTTTCAGTTGATTTATCCTCGTTTCAGTTGATTCATCCTCTCAATACAGCTTTGGTAAAAAGAAAAAAAAATTAAACAAAAAGCAGGTGTTTCATTAGTTGTGTTTGTTGGAGTGTTTTTTTCGTCTAAATTGACTTATCAATATAATATTTATTGAGTACAGCTAAATTATTAATTTGCTTATTTTATACTGCTATACCCTAGCTACTGCTTAATATACCAATGTTGTTTAAAGAGTATACTTTACTCGAGCATCATTTTATATACCTGAGCTAATCGGTCATGTAGCATGTCAGTATTAAATAACCATGCCTTTTCAATGATCATTTAGCGTTGGTAAAATAGTTCTTTAAAGCTACACAATCTCAATTTTAACTGGTAATAACTGATGAGTATGAATGAGTCACGTATGAAGTAGTTTCAAATCGACGAACACCCCAAAAGTTGGTATATAACGAAGAAATCGAAGCGGAAAATGTCACATTCTTTTCGCCTTCGTACAGGTACATGTAACATCGATAAATATACGGTTTCAGAATATATATGATAAAAAAAGTTCTTGCCCGGAACGGGATTTGAACCATTGCGCGTTGCGCTTTTAAGTTTGATGGATGTACGTTTAACCACTACACCACTGCTATTTGTTGGTATGTTGTAGAATTGTTTACACTGAATAGGCATAACGTAATAACAAGCGTGCACACACAAACTCATCAAGAGCAAAATAAACAAGTCGAGATATGGTTGTTTTGAGCGGAATATTAGTTTCATA
Source organism: Cyrtodaria siliqua (assembly GCA_037043455.1). Classification (NCBI taxonomy): domain Eukaryota; kingdom Metazoa; phylum Mollusca; class Bivalvia; order Adapedonta; family Hiatellidae; genus Cyrtodaria; species Cyrtodaria siliqua. The sequence goes on along the minus strand of JAWPHD010001818.1, from coordinate 269,775 downwards.
TTGATAACATATATAATTACACCAGGCAATAAATATTTACACGTGCAACAATATGGTCTATATATTAATTAATTCATCTTGAGTTGCTTTCAAATAGGTTAAGTTAGTTTGTCTCTTAAAGATAAATGGCCACCCTTTTTGTAGTATTATCAATTAACAAATTGAACTCTTAAACATCATATGAACATTTGTTGTTAGTCCCGGAAAGAAACATAATTATATTTAAAACCGCTACAAAAAAAAAGAGTATGATAATGGACCTTTAGAAACGGTCGAGCACGACACATATGAAATATTGCAGTCTCGGTTTGATTGAGACTGTTCATGGGCGGTAGTGAAATATGCTAGCAAGCGCTAACGCCCTCTAGCCCCGGGTTGAGCAGAACTCAATATTCATAAAATCAATAGTACACAACTTTAACCATCCCGAAGATGGCATGCATACGGCGGTGGACATGGAGTTATATGCTTCCCCATGTCGTACGGCGTATGGTCCCAGTATCTAATACAATTAAATGCCCCGAAGAGCGAAATAAACATAATGGAATTTAGTTGGGAGCAGCGGTTATGAAGCCTGCGTATCACAAGACTAAATTAAAAAGCAGACAACATATCCTACAAGTGGTTAAACAATACCCAGAGCCTTTTATCGGCCGGAGTAGTGGTTCCACCGAATCAAAAATTAGGTAAGAAAACAAAAGAAATTGAAAATGTACCACCGATAACTAAATATAAGTATCGGGCTCAGCGATCTCCAAAGATATTAAGTTGTATGTAAAAATAAGTTTAATTTGCATGATACTACTTCTACCGCTGCGTGACTGCACGGGGAAATGATGTAAATTTGAATTGTATAGCTGCATAACTATTGCCAGATAATTGATAAATACATTTACCTGTGGATTAATTTACCTGTTCAAAGTTTTCTACGTAATCAAATAAAATATTATTCTCGCTTTTCACAGATATTGCAATGTGAGAATTATAAATATCAATTGTTGTGTATTGATTTCGATTTAAATAAACATAAACAAGTTCATGAAACAAAACATGGCCGGGGAGCTTTAATAAATGGAAGTTTGTTTACCATTTTCGCAAGAAGTGTTACAGCTCAGTAGATAGAGCACCTGACTTGAAATCAGAAGGTCGTGTGTTCGAGTCCCGAAAGTGGCAATTTTCTTTTCTTCTGTAAATCATAATGTTACCTGTGTACAGGTACGATATGCACTGGTTGATGTGATGTCCTGCGTTATAATTGCTCGCTTAAATACTTAATTTAACTCCGGATTATATAACCAATTTAATAACCTTCTCTTCAAATTCAAATTATAACTTAAGATCTGCTGCTAGGCAGGATATAGCTCATTTAAAACCTAGAACAAATATTTTCAAACGTACGTTTTGATATTCAGGAATAGTAGTTTGGAACATGATTCCCGTTGACGTAAGCGCTTCACATTCTTTAATAACATTTACGATTAAATACAAATCCTTTCTTTCAATGAAGGAATGAAACTCCGTTGTATTTTGTAACCTTACATTTAATTTACAAGTATAATAAATATGTCTGGTTGAAGTTATATCATGATGCATGTACGGTTTTATCTTTCACTATATGCATTTATTGTAACATTGTGTAGTTTTATAGATGGTCATATTGTAAAGAAGACTTATGTTTTTTTGTAAATGCTATGTCTTAATAAGTCACCTTCTTGAAATAAAATTATCATTATTATTATTATTATTATTTCGACATGAACTGGTGAACATGAATTTACAAATAAAGACACGCCTACAAAGAAGAAATCGATTGATATAGAGACTGTTTAGCTTGAAGGCCGGTTGGGATAGTTTTATGGCACTATCATTTTGCAATGCACTCATGTTTAGTGGTTGACCCATTTACTGTTCGCCACTATGCGTTCCTCTTTGACTGTGCGATGACCGGACAGATTGTGGAACCTACGATGACGTCTGCCTCAATCGTTATAGGACGGTAGCGTTTGATGTTTGTCTGGAATCTTGTCTTGTCGTACCCTTAACGGTTTGTTCTCTTGTTGCTCTGGCTTCTTCCAAGTCATTGAGTACTTACTTTGCGTCTTTTTAAGCTTTTGTTGTTTTTATATTATATATACAAGATCATTTATATGTTTTACTTATATTGCCTACTAATGCAGCCTTGTTTGTTAGAGATAATACATACGTCACGCGCAAAAAACGTAAACAAACTGCGTTTTAAGCAGATTTCAGGATGGCGGTCAAAATGACACCAGTGATGTAAACTGTATTCAACTGACAATGTACAATGATGATACACATAAACAAATGCATCAATTCGTTGGTTACAGAAAAGTATTAACCCTATACTGAAGTGTATATATTCATCATCATTTCAAATAATTATGCTAATATGCTATCGTCCAGAATTAAAATGTGATTTCTTCCAACGAATGTCTTGATGTTGGAAGCGACATATATAATACTGTAACCCAACTTATCCACAAACTTGAAGTCAGATTCATCAAGTATAGATCCTACACTGCTTTATTTCCAATTATACATTTATATAATATAATACTTGCACATGTTTATGTTTATTTATTAGCAATTAAATGCCATCAAATTCAACATGAGATATCACTAAAATTAAGTATTCATTAAATGTACAACATAATATGTCATTACATTTAATTTGAATAAATTTACAAATGATATCTTGGCGTTACGCACTGTATAGGAAACATTTATATTAAATTTAATTACTGAATTAAAAAGTTTTTCACATTGTAAAATTAAAACATTTAATAGGTAATTGTAAACAGGTTATCGCATTTTTTTCAGTAAAATATGGTTTTCAACCTGTTTTATTGTCGAACTATCCGCTATAAAATCCTACTGGTATAAGCCTTTCCATCGCTTAATGAATTAAAGTGGGACCACTTAATGTCTATATGACCATTTTCTCATTTATACATATGGCGGTATGCAAACAATACCTCGAAACGTCAATGTTAAGATTAACAATCGTTCAAAACCAAGGTAAAGCCTTTAACTCCTGAACGAAAATAAAAATTGTGTTTGTGTAGTTTTGTTACACGGAATGGAATACGGCATGCAATACATCGGTCAGCTCTGTGTGTGATAAATTCTGAAATTACCTGATATATTGTAGTGAACAGACAGTCGATAAGAGACAAAATATTTATGCTAACATGACATATTTAAATTCGATTGTTATTCATTGAAAATATTGCAAAATATCAATACCGTGTTTCCCCGAAGACCACATTCCAACACAGAATTGTGACGTCACAATGCTTGTTCTAGTATAATCACAGGGTGAAAAGGTGTACGCGGACAATTTTTTAAATCTTCGAAAGGACGTGTGTTTTTATTTATTTATTTTGGTCGAAGAGCCCTTTAAAAAAAGTATCATTGGCTATTATCCTTTCGACCCATCCATCCCCGCCCCACCCGCACCCAGCACATTTGTTTTAAATGGACAGAATTAATCTAGAATGCGAACTATGATTTTAAATGTATTTTTAAGGCCATTCGGATTGTCGACGCAAATATAATATGAACTAGGGCTTTATTGATTTGAACAGCGACCGCAGAGGGAAGTAAGATGGGTGAATAGTCCCATTAGACATGCCATCACCAGGGCTCCAGCTCCTTAGGTTCAACGCCTTTTCCACTGTGTAACCGAGGCCTCTTTTTTGAAAGTCTGTGAAATAGCATCTTTGAAACAATCTGTGTATTAAACCGTGCCAGCGCCTTTACATCTGAGATACCAAGAACACATGATTGGCAATCGACCACTTACATGTATGTGTACCCTGCTGCACCCCCTCCCCTCCCCCACCCCCGCCCCACCCACTGCCACCACACACACTTTAACTCATCTTAGTGGGGTTCGGGGTCCCTCCCGCCCTCACTCCGTTTAACTTATCCTAGTGGGGTTCGGGGTCATGCTACCCGTATTATGTTTTTTTTATGTTACAATGCGCGTTCTAACGTATATTTCAGAGTTATAAAACGGTAGATAAAGGTAAGTACACACATGTACCTGAAAATACACACCCCCACCCCACACACACACAAACCCCCACACCGTCAATACCTCCTCCATTGTTATTGCATTTTTGGACTTTTTACATTTTCGATTTCCGAGTTAGGCGTAGGGTCGGGCGTACCGTGCTTACGCAGAGCTACGCCAATGACACCTACCATCTTTTATGAAACTATATTAGTACCAATCAGTAAGGGTTGGGCAGAACCCTGCAGTCTATAGGGTAGATAGGCTCACGAGGGTAATAACCCTAAACTAAGTATCCTTTTGTAGAATTTTTTTTTCAATAAAATTCGGATTCGGCCGGGTTAGCGATGACCAAGACACTTTCGGTTTATCCTCCGAGCACGTTAAAGAACCATAGGAATCTATTCGATAACAAGAGTAGGGCAGGTTCCCAGATTTCTATGTATTCCTTCCCCTCTCTCTGGGGCGGCTCTAAATAACCTATACTGTGTTGATGAGCCGTTAAACAACATTCAATTCAATTAAAACGTATATTGTCTCGTGGTCTAGCTTGTGTGTCGTCTCAACATGGGATAAATAAGAGCTATTAACATTATATATTATTTACTTATATATATTAGGCAAAAAAAAAAACCTGTGTTTCCGGTGGCCCGACCGACCCTATTTTTAAGGGGCCGACCCTTAAACTTTTTATGAAAAAAAAAATATATATATTTGTTCTGAACAATGATTTATCACAATATATCGAGGCAAACTGACATCACAGAGAAACTTTCAGCTGTATCATCAACTTGTATGGGGTTTATGATATAAATACATGTAGAATCTCACAATATCTTGCTCCAAAAAAAAAGAAAAAAAAAAAGAAAAGGAAATATCCTATCTACCGACCCTATTTTTTTAGAGCATGCAATAGGAAACACACCTATTTTTTATTTGGCCTTACTATATTTAACTTATAAATCGGCTACTGTGCAGCTTCTTCTATTTTTTAATTTTCTAACGTACTGATGGTCGCCAAAATGAGAAAAGCATGAAAAACAGCATCATGTATTATAACACACAAGTCTGTCGCGTGCTTTTGTCAGCAAGGACATTTATCATTCCTGATTTATTTTAAATGGATTGGAGGCGGTCTGGAAGACTATAGGTGTCTATTCAAATACGTAATGCGTTTCATTTTCATATTCAATGTTCATAATAATATGCTCTAACCACAACTTTGCCAAAATAAAATTCATAGTTATTGGACATGTCAATAGCATTGAATAATTGCTAAGGAAGAACTTTATACATATTTTCATAGAGTAAGACGAAAATGTGTGTTTCATGAACATAGGTAATAGAGGACCTTACATGAGAGCTGACAGAGCTTAAAGTGATCCCTAAGCGTCTGCCATGTCCACTGGCACAGATATATATATATTATAGGGAGGTAAAGTGTAGTTTAAATGTTGGATATACTCAGGTTTAATGAATCCATGTCATTCAACTGAAAAAGTGATCATTTGTTTAATAGGCATGTCAAATATATAATACATACTGGTAATGGCTGTGAGTGAAATGTATACATTTTTGGTGCAATATTATCAACAGTTTAGTAATATAATAATAACTATTAGCTTTGCACTATTCTAGTATTAATATTAATGATTGCAAAAATGTGAATTATGTAGAAAAACTAATGAAACGCTGCGAGTTGTTAGCTTTTCAACAAATCAAGATTGCTGTGTGTCCCTTTAAGGTCCATAATTAATATGTTAATAAAACAAGTAACAACCCTATGCTGTTTTTTTTAAAGTTGTGTCACAGGTTTTGAACATAGTTCAGCATCAACATGTATTCTCCATTATCTGTAGATGTAACAATAAAACTGTGTACTTCAACGTCTCAAATGGAATGATGAGTGTTTTTTTATTGAGTATTAAATAAGCAAAACTACTTTTCACATCACTCTCATTGGCATGGATGACAGCGATAAATGCATGTGGGAGGAAACCAGCATGCACAGATCCTTGTGAAAAACTTGAGTGTCAATTAGTGTTGAGAACAAGAACTGTAGATGTAGTTCAAGATATTCCATTACAGTTGTATACCGTAACCTTGTGTTGTGAAACTGCAGCATCTTGTCTGAAAAATAAAGAAAATGCAAACACTGAGTATTACAACTTAAATATCTGCTGTACATGAAATACTAAATCGTGATCAGTTTTAATAATATACAAAATATGTATTTTATATAGAACCTATACAGGCCAAATAAAATAAAAATTAAACCTGTGTTTACATATCATTGTCAATAAAAGTGGGCCAGTATATTTATTTGGTATCAAATATTTACTTGTTATCATGTTTTTACTCCATGAATTATATTTAGACCACAAGAACATTAAATAAAGAAAAATCTGACTGACTGCAGGCTTAAACATATTAAAACAGATTATATTATTTTTTTATCTCAGAATAACTGATTATTATTTTATTCCCAATAAAAAGAGGAGTCAGCAGTGTATTAAGGGAGTTGGTCTGGTTTAATACAGTAAACACAGACCTGTATATTTAATTCGGTCTTAGTCAATATAAAATTTACTGAAAAAGATTACCAAATGTTTGTTTTTTTAACACTGAGAACGTATGTATTGTTTAAGATCCTTTTCATGTTTTAATACTGTCTCTCAGTTTCACCTTTCAAGGTAAGGTTTCCAGGTGTTTTAACTAAATTTATCTAATTACTATTATTTTATTATTTTTTTGGCATTGATGTGAAATGCTTCCCCACCATACAAATAAGTTCTGCTTACAAACCTCTATGAAATCCATCTTGTTTTTGTAAGCTCCTCCGACCTCACCTCATCCAACCAAGAGTCGCATTTCAGATCAGAATATGTAAGATGCAGGCATCTTGTCTGTGAGACTGATGTCTCCCTATGAAAAAAAATAAACTGACACAGTGTATAAACGCAATCGCCAAATTTCATTTGGATCTGAACATTTCGCTGAAATTAAATAATAATTAGATAGATCTATGTATTCAATTCTTATTTCTATGTACTGTTACTTAGAAAATGTGTTCATCAGGGCTTTTTTCCACAAAATTCGGAAGAGGCCCAGGCCTGTCCATTTGGGAAAAATGTAAGATTTTACCAATTAAGTAAATTTGACAATACTAACGTTATGCTTTATTTATATTTTCAGCCAACAGTTATTATAATTACTGTTTCTCAGTCAGAACTGACTCCACAGACAAAAACACATTGCAGAATTAATGATTTTTCTCAAATTCTGAGACACTGCTGCTTTCTTATTGACAAATATTTCTGCCACAATTGGGGAAAAAAACAGTCAAGTTCTCAATTGGGAAAGAGGTCTTTTAGAGGTGTCTCTGTTACATAAGGTAAAAAAGCCCTGTTCATGGTACACAGATCACTTTAGCGGAGTCAATCACAGAACTGGGATGTAGTGTATATTTTGTTTTTAATTGAAAACCAAGTGTTGCAGTATTTAGCATTTCATTAAACACATTTGAAGTAGGGTTTGTAGAGAAAATATGCGGGAGGGACGTAGAAGAGAGGGGAAGGGTGTTGGGGATAGTGGTGGGAGCAGCAGGGCCTTTTTACCAGTTTTTGGGAATGGGCCTTTTGCTCTTAATTGGTGGTGGAATACATAAATGGGGAATGAAATTTCCAAGGTAAGTTGAAAACGTGGGGAAGTCTGCATGCTTTTAAAAGAAATGAGAGTGGGAAATGGGCCTTTTACAGGCCGCTTCAAGGAAGGGTAAAAAGTCCATGGGGAGGGTATACGTCAGCTGCCTGTGGGTAAATGTAGAGAAAGGGGTGGCAGGGATGTGGTTTAGGAATTGCTGTGTCCCATGGCCATGCAGCATATGTGGGGTTTGACACTGGCCATTACAGGCATATCATAAGGTGTACCCCTTCACAGGATTCAGGGCTGAGGGTCTCCCAGCGGTTTTGGGGAACAAGGGAACATATTTTTGGGGAACAAAGCAAAACGTTTTGGGGATCACCGGGTCGTTATGTCAGGGAACAAGGGAACATGGACCACCCCTGGAAGGGCTTCATGTAGATGGCTACAGGTCTTGTTATACAAACAAGAATGATTTTGAGAGAGGAATCATGAATAATTCAATGAAATCAACAACTGTCACGGCTGATCCAGTTATGTTTACTATTTACAGAGTCTGTCAACATTAACACCATCGATGTGCTTGGCAAATTTCAAGAAAACACTGCATAAACAAACCAAAAAAAGAGTTGTACATGTACACATTTGAACTAACGTGTTATTTGCCTGCAGAGTTCTAAGACAGTCAACTGTTTCCTTCATTACGTTAACCTGTGTATATTTCCAATTGTTTATCCCAGTGTGAACACCCTGCATCAGATATCGCTATCAAAACTCAGTGGATTCAACGTTTACCAACGTGTAAACACATTCTACGTATTGATGACGTAATCCAAAACTGACATGTTACAAAAAGTGTTCACTCCTGTAAACTAGGTACGCGTAAAATTGATAACTGAGGTCTGAATCGACGTTTTTACAAAAATAAAATGGCGGCGTTTTGTGATTTTTTCAATGAAATAGTCCGGCAAACACTAACAAATTAATCCCTATCGCGGAGTATCAAAATGATCAAAAAAGCTGAATAATTAGTTCCTGGCGTTCCCACTGATTAAATCCCTTATTTCATGTAGGGACCGTCTTGGAACGGTCAGTAGGCAAAAGGGCCTATTGGTTAACTTAAATCGATTGTACACAACCTCGCTATTGTCATATTTTCAGCGCTCCAATTGACAAGACAGTGTAAATAAAAGTACATCCCATCAAAAGGAAAACTCTAATAATAAAGTCCACTTCCAGAAGAATTAGGAAACTATACGTATATGTTATTAACTATAGTTCATACATGCCAACTTTCAAACGTTTATCCTATAACAATGAGTAAGGAGGTCACCGTGATATTGTTGTTGACCTAATCATCTACCTAATGTTCTAATGTAGGTCACGTTGTTTAATTGTTAAGGATACATTCTGCTAATACAGTAGGTAAACACCTTAGACCATGACCTTAGGTTGAGGTTATTAATCTACTATTGAGATAAATTACCTGATATACCTCTTTTTTTCACAACATAAATAAGTTATTTATCACGAAAATATACCTCAGTATTGGTATCTTTCAGATTTGCCCTTTTACATTTACCAACCTTGAAAATGAGTTTGTAACGCCAGAATATACCCATTGTCTTTTACAAAGGCAATGGATACACTGTAAAATATCACCGTAAAATGTTACTGTAAACGTCCCGGCAGCTGGTTGCCAGGCCATGTACCGTAAAATTACGGTAGTGACCGTAAATAAGTTTAACAGTCAATACCGTAATTTTACGGTACAGGTCCCGGCAACCAAATGTTATTTATCCAGTTAACACACTGAAAATGTTTCAAAGACAGAAATCCCATAATTGTAACTTGACATTATTACAGCGAAACTACTACAATGTATGCAAAAAAACAATCAAACCACAAGTAAGTGACGGGGCAGCACAGAAAAGTCCATTTATAACGCCGTCAGATCTGCTTGCTGTGCTGATTTTAGTGGGTGGGGTACGGACATTTTGAAAACCAGGCTATATGGTAAACTTCTCAAACAGAAGACAATGCACATTGTAGGGTATAACCAGCAAAACACCAACTTACTTACATTTATACATAAAGTTACGGCCCAAAGTTACTAAAAATGACTAACTAAATAATGTATTTTTTTGTTTGTTTTTCAGTATATTTGCACAACGCGTTTCATACCCGTTTCCTATTGCTTCCGGCAAGAAAATACCTAGAATGCAAGGCGGTCACGGTGTAAAACCCGTCAATCAAAAACGGGCCCAGTGCCGTAGGGAAAACGACGGTATTCCCCGTAAATAATACGGGGATTTTTTACAGTGTATAAAACGCATCAAAATAGATTTCGTGTAAACAATTCTGGAATAGCAAGAAAAGAACACGAGAAACTGGTACATGGTAGAAACTTCAGTATTTAATTTTGTTTGCGGTTTATATATTCTATATATTCTACGCCATCGGCACAGTATGTGTGATATAGCCACCTTGTAACAGCATCTCAAACAGAGAACATACTGGGAAGTGACACTTTGCGCCGTACATTACTAAAGATTGGTGCTTAATCAAGATAACAGGTGGGCATTTCATTGCGTATTAGTTTACTGCCAATCATCGTTTAACGTTGTAAGCAGCAGGAACAATATGGTCAATCGGATCTCTGCTTTAATTAAGATTTGTTAATACAAAAAGGAGATATTTCCATTAAAAACCACCGCCCCTAAACAAAACGCATGCGTAGGTACGCACTTTACCACAAACTAAATACAACGAGCGAATGCATATTTAGCCTTTGCGTCCATTGTAAACCCAGATCAGCCTGCGAGTAACTCGCAGACTGATCACAGTTTACACATTAGTCATTTCTTCAAAAAATTACCCCTTTGTAACATGAATGGAATGGTCTAAATTTAAAGAAAGGACATTCCATCATACATTCATAGGGGTCTAAGGGTTAAGGAGCAGGAGACAATACACAACACAAAAAGTGGTAAAGAAAGAGTTGTTGGGTTGTCGACTTAGAACAGTCAATACGCAATACGAAATAAAGCTTAATTCAATGTACACAGCCTCGCTATAATACTGTCTTTAAATGTTTCAAACTCGAAAATACAAACCACAAAAAATATCTGACAATAAAGTTAACATCCAGAGAAATTAGCAAACGATACATTTAAATGATTAGAAACACCTGAGGACATATCCAGAATTGTACTGAACAACAACAGCAGATGCAGCCAAAGAGAAAACCAATACTAGTATATGGTTAGATTATAGAGAAAAAATACTTGCAGAGTATATTTCTTCTGTTGTGACAGATGGTAAGAGTCCGTAAAGGAGTGAACATTTTTGAGCTTTGTCAAAATATGATATGAAATAAAAGCAATTCTTTACTACAAAAAACTGCTCTTTATATTTAAGAAATAGAACATCGTTTACTGTGATTATCGTTTAATATATCACGGTTTGGAGTTCAATTGTAAACAAGAAATTATTGTTTACAATTGAACGACAAACCGTGATATATTATAGTTAATTCACCGTAAACAATGTTCTATTTCTATTCTAATACCCCTAAAATGTGAAAATAACGCACACTTCTGAAATCTTTCGCATTGCTTTGCTTACTCTCCTAACGTTGCGTACGTTACAATGCGCTATGCGCAATGCGCAATGCTTATTCTCCTAACGTTGCACAAATGACAGTGATATATCGTTCAATATAACGAGATATTTTAAACTAGGCTATACAGTGCGGGTGTATTAGAATGTATATTTAAAAGTGGAATTGTTTGCAGAAAAATAACCTTTTTGGCAGTGCTCTCTGTTCACTATTGTGAACGTTTCCATTGGTTACCAGCATCAAACTTCTGTAACTCATGTTGCTTCAGTCATTTCAAACCCTGTAAAACCATGTTCATACTATTTGAAAACATTGCCTTAGGAAATTAATACCTCTAAATAAATACATTCCTAAACGTATTGACGAAGTTTCAAAAACTTCAACTAATGTTTTAGTTAGACCATTTCCATTCTACAGTTGTTTTCTAAAATGAAGTTGTTTTACCATAACAAAACGAAGCTTGGTACTACACGCAATTCTCATGTTGTGAGTATAGGAATAGTTTATTAGTCACTGTATAGTAATGGTTGTAGGTTCTTGCTGTTTGCATTGACAACGCATTATGTTATACAGATATGGCCGTCTTTTTCGTATATTAAAATAATTACCGTTGAATGAAAAATGCATATTTTAAGTTGTATATTGTGATGAGATGTAAAGAAAGATACATACATAGATACGTACTTATCTTACTTGTGTTTATACCTTTGAAACAAACGAAAAGACCACAACGAATCTCCTGTAAATGTAGACTGAGAAACAAGTTTAAAACTTGTCAGATACGTCTTTGTTGGTCTACGTGGCCGGGATAATAAAGACAATGCGTCTAAAACGTTCTCGCCCCTCACGGCTGGTGGTTCGTCTCCCACTGGGAGATCGACTTGTCAAGTGAGAAAATGTCAATTTTAACGGATGGCAGGAGGTATACAGTACTTGTTCTACCGGAAAACATGGGGAGGTCTGCCTCTGACATAAACTAGTCGATCGTCATATTCGGCCTGACATGTGCTAAAAATGACGTAAAACACAATTCAAACAACATATATTGTCCATTTAATTTTTACCCCTCCCCTCTTCCATCTCATTTCGCCATTATACGAGATATCACTTACGATGCATTGCTCATTGAATCAACAATTTCAAACAATATTAATCTGTTAAACACCTTTGACATATTCATACTGAGATTGCTGATTCCATTTATAGCAGTAACATTTATATTGGCTGTTTTTTCTTATTCCTCAATGCTGGATCACTTAAACACACGTAGGCGACCCGTTGACAATAAATTAATATAACAGTTTCATTGCTTTCAATGACTAATGTGTCGTTTTGAAAATTGTTTACAATATGGAGTCATTTAAATGCATTTGATTTACAGAAAACTACATATAAGCTGCATAAAATAAACAACATCGATTTGAAAAATAGATTAAAGACATCAATGCACGTATAAAACACCAGGTGTCGGAAATCATTCAAACATTTATCCGCTTAAAGACGTACGTGGCATTCGGCATACGTTATTGTTTATATCAACATTACTTTATGTTCATAAGATTCTCAGAGGAATTAAATATCATGAATTAACTCGGAGCGTATTCTACTAGTAATGGCACATAAGGGAATCAGAAGAGTTATCACACCACCTGTGTCATGATTCTTGGCTCCCGTTCCAATACGACACCACTGCCTTCCATCAACAACAGCTTGTTTAGCTACGAAAATGGTATCAAAGTGAAATAAAATCATCAATGTTTATCACATAACATGGCTTCTGGGAATACAATAAAGCCATGGCATATTTCTCGTAATACACTAGTGTATTACAGATGCAAATGAGGACCGAATCACTGTGTTTGTATACAGTAAAACATGTAATCCAAATTGTTTGCATGGTATTGTTTGCATGGTATATCAAACGATGCGTTCAGACACCTAAACTATTATTATTATTATTTGAAATCTTACTTCATAAAATGAATTTACATAATGTTGAATTTGGGTGTCACATTATTTGCAAGGCCAACGCATTTACAGCCGCTTACGTAGCGACGTCAGGTAAACAACAAAACGACGCCATGATTTCTCTTACACATTGCCGCCGTATATAAGGTAAATTGACAACGCTAACGTGAAACTATCACGTCGTAGGTGTGTTATGTGATAGACAGAATCTTACATTCGTGACTGTGTATTATTGGCTTTAACAATCTCGTTTGATAAAACGAGGCAGAGCCTTGTATCCAATCATTTTATCCAACTCGTTCATTAAAATCGTCAGTTAACACATCTACCAATTATCTAACTTTTCCATATTTTTCACATTCCAAAACACGTAGACTGTTAACCAGAATACTGTACGAGGGTCATTCAATAAGTTCTGTCACTAACGCGTTTTAACAATTATGTGCTCATTGTAATTGTTGATGTTTGCTACTAAATGAACGAGAATTGCAATACCATTCCATTGATGGTAAAATGAATGCTGTATCTTTTGTGTGACCATGGTTGCTCAAAACTGCGTTACCTTGATTATGGTTGCACTTGTAACGGACCCAGGTTGGTAAAAAACAGAGAGAAAAAATGGACACTGGTGTCAAAAAGTTCGAACATAAAGATACAGTATCGTATGTATAAGAGAAAAAACTTTATGCGACGGAACTTTTGAATATCATATCCTTCGAAATACATTTCTTTATGTACAACAAATGCAGAATAATTCCTGACAAGCTTACTCTTAACCGGTCGATACAAAGTTGATGACTTTAAAAAGCTAAACTTCCATAATTTTATGTTCTCTCTGACTGATTTAATGTGTTCCCAAACTGGTTTGCAACTGCTGTTGTTCAATAAAGATAACTGTTTAGTCTAAACATCTGCAAATATTTACATCATGTCTAAATTTCAGAGCACCGGACCCTGGTTGCTTTGTAAAACATGCTTGAGATTCTGGCAACGGACAAAATCTGTATCTTTGGCACCGGATCCTGTTTGATAGATTGTTTTCTATATACCTTCAGATTAAAGAGAAAACGACGATCAGGACTTTGGCTCCACCAAAACAAACAATAAAAAAAAAATATCTGTTGGTTGCATGGTGTTTTAAGTCATCTTCAGCACATTTTATGTTATATATGATGGTCGATTTTTTCGTTGGGGAGGCAGACCACCCACTTTTTCATAAGTAGGACAAGTACTGCATGCCTCATGAAATCTGGGAACGAGCTGGATTCGTACCCACGACAGCAGAGGTGAACTTGAAACAGTGCCTCACCACTGTGGACCACCGGTACTAAAATCATTCATGCCACAGCATGATGGAAAATAAAAAAAGAACAGCCCAATATTGAATGTAAAGGATGTGATCTTGTTATAGTCATAGAATCTGGTGGTTTGGCTAAATGCGTCTATGTTAAACAAGGTACCATGCTAAACAAATGTACTCCGGACCCACGTTAGTGTAAAAACGTTTGCGCCTTGAGATAATTCTCTCTTCACGACCTGTCTTCCGTCGACAGTACCCTAAAATAAACTATGGGCCCGCAATAGACATTAACCAAACTTACTTTACCCGCAGCGCGCTGCATGACGGTTTCTGTCGCCGTTTTACACGACAATGACCTCAACCAGTTTTTATTTGTGTAACCGGAGGCCCCGGGTTTAATCCCCCGTGGTGCCACTGAGTTTCTTCGGTGTGTTCTTAGGCAAGATACTTTCCCTTATCCTCGTCCGTCAAATGGGGACGTAAACCGGGCGGTCTCGTGTATCGGTCTATCCTCCGAGCACGTTAAATAATTCGATAATAAGAGTAGGTCACGGTTCCCGTATTCCTATGTATCCTTCCTTTCTCTCTGGGGCGGCTCTTAATAACCTATACTGTGTTGATGAGCCGTTAAACATTCAATATTTTAAAAAAAGCTTTATTCACACTGTCTGCAAAAATCCGAAAATTAAAAAAACAACATAATACATAAAAACAAAACAAAAACAAAACACGAAAAGGTAGGGGCGAGGGGATATAAGGATTCAGACTATATCATCAACATGTCAGCGTCAAATAAGATATAAAATAGTGAGAATAAATGAACCACAGCGTATCTGGGAATAAAACAAGTTCATGAAGTTTGCCGCGGGACCACACTAGCAACGCCCTAGTTAAGCCCCTAACAGGTAACAATTGTTTGATCATAAATGATACTTAAAAACAAAATACATCAATGAATAAAAAATCAAATATTACAAGTAATACCAATGCAGCAATATGAACAACTAATGACGTAGACTATATACATGAGTGTTAGTATAATGTAGGCTGACATGTCGTATAGAGAGGCCACCGTTGTTGTACGCAACAAATAAGAAAAAGTTTTTTTATTTAGATAGTTTGTTTAAAATAAC
The DNA here is from genome assembly GCA_037043455.1 of Cyrtodaria siliqua. Taxonomy (NCBI): domain Eukaryota; kingdom Metazoa; phylum Mollusca; class Bivalvia; order Adapedonta; family Hiatellidae; genus Cyrtodaria; species Cyrtodaria siliqua. The sequence continues at coordinate 254,071 of JAWPHD010001818.1, read as the reverse complement.
TCTTAATGTACATTTATTCACAAATTAATATAATTGTATAAAGTAATACATTGAACACCGCCTATAGAAAAGCTTAGCTTTTCGTTATAATCTCCGAATACTTACTGAAAATGTCAATTACAAGTTTTAAAGAGGCATTTACTAACGGTAAACTTTGAATTCGCAAATTTTCATTATTTTATACATATAATTCTAGAGAAAATTTTATTGAGAATGTTGCCACTTTTAAAGCACTAGCGGATTTCAAGGGGAGCACCCTCATCGGAGTCATCCTATGATTTGAAAAGGTTATCACATAACATTTAGTTGAATGTTGTTTAACTGTTTATCAAGTTAGCAAATTGTTCCAAGGATAGACTCCGAAACACAGAACTGGTGTACATATCAATCGGACGGACGAGAAGAAACATGTTTTAATCAATAATACACAGAAGAAATTGACTTGCGACGATAAGGCTTCATCCGGGTCAAATGCAACGTGCTATCAAGTAGACCACGCCAGCCCCCTTGAAGTGTACGAGTTCCTCGCCAATGTTTGTAGGGTTTCCGTAAGTTGACCCCCGCACAAACCCCACCCAATTGAAAATGTCGCAGCTTTATCTTCCACCGCTGATATCAAACCGAGATAGTTCGAACAGGGGAACATATCTAGTCGTTTTTTTAAGATGTATGTTTGCAACTACCGACTAGGATCCTATGTCAGTAGCAAACAGCATCCGGTGCCATGAGCAAACAGGATCCGTTACTTTGCAATGCACAAACAACTTAACGCTTCTGGCAATCGGTAGATATTATTATGTATTAAATACGTCTAATGGATGTTATGGCTGAACATACATAATTCCAGACATAGCATATGCCCAATAGCAGTCACCATTTTTGAAATAAACACTTTTCATAGAACTAGACTACTTTCACGCGTCGGTGTGTAAACAGTGCGCGTTCTTTCACTTCTAAAACACTGTTTGTATAACCCGTTCTTCATGAATTCAGACACACACATGCATCTAGTGTTCCGTGGGTGCGATCATTTTTAAAAAGTGTCTTATTGTAAAGTAATATTAAATATTTGTTAACAGTTTACGATCCGCCAGAGTTCTTTACATGAGTAACCAGGATCAAGGTAACGCTGTTTTGAGCAGCTTGTGACCGTTACGTCTGTCCACCGTGAATATAAACCATTGCTTTTCAACATATTGCTTTTCCAGGTCCGTAGCTACACTGGGGCACACAGAGGTATTTGCCTTGGTTGAATTTTGGGAATGTACATACTTTACATAAAAACAACTATTTACTAGTATATAAGGACCCTGGGGGAAATGCAACACATTGAAGGAAATTAAAAAAAATCTAGGGCGGAGAGGGAGGTTAATGCCACCGGACACCAACATAAGGGATATGCCTCGGTTAAATTTCAGGGCTGGTTACGGGCCAGCTTTCATTTAAAATTCGAGGCTGGCGTGGCGCAGTCGGTAGCGCGGCGGATTTGTAACCGGAGGCCCCGGGTTCAATCCTCCGTGGTGCTACTGAGTTTCGCCGGTGTGTTCTTGGGCAAGACACTTTCCCTTAGCCCCGTCCGTCGGATGGGGACGTAAACCGGGCGGTCCCGTGTATCGGTCTATCCTCCGAGCACTTTAAAGAACCATAGAAATCTATTCGATAATAAGAGTAGGGCACGGTTCCCGGATTCCTATGTATCCTTCCCCTCTCTCTGGGGCGGCTCTAAATAACCTATACTGTTGATTACTTCAAAAATCAATAAACTTAGGAAAGGTTAATTACTAGTATTTGAACTTAACTGTTATACTAAAACTTTCGGTTTTTAGTTAACACTTACCCTGTCATACAGACGGAAGCTGACATCTTTCATATTTTCTTTGATTTTGAAATATCAATCAGAATTTTAATGTTCAGATTGCCAATTCATACATTTATGTTGCATTTTTTTTGTTTCGTGAAAACATAAATATTGGGGCCCACCCCGAAACATTGGGGTGCTCTTACGCCTATGTTTATAAGACTATATAGAAACTCACTCTCTCTCTCTGTCACAGGATGACCTTAGTAGTTGGGCTAACTCAGGAAAGAATCAATGACAGTGAATGCATTTACATAAGTTTAATGCAACTTTTAAAATATGTTTAATATATATACAATTATCTAAAAAAAACAAGCGATGAACTATGAAAAGAATGTTCTCATGAACGTTTAAGACGTTCTTAGTATTGTTATAAATACTGAATGTCTAAGACACTAAAGTGTTGTTAAAGCTGTAACAATGTTGATCTAGCGCGATAACTGTGATGCGCGAGAGCTCATGAAGATGATGATGCGCGAATTCAATGGATGATTGTCATCAAATGCCTTCTCTAAGGGTTGATGACGCAATGCAATGATAGTTAACCTCCACTGAGATTGTGAGTGATATTCCTCCAGTGAGGATTGGTAACGGGCCCACCTTGTGTCCCGGGGTGGGGACCGTCTCCACCGCTTGTAAACGTTAATCGTGGAAGCTTAGCTCCACTCCTGGATATCCAAACCTAGATGGTTTACTCCAACCCTGGATGGCTTATATCCTGGATGGCTTATTTCCAACCCTGGATGGCTTAGGCTGTAATTATACATACGTTTTAAATGTCGATTGACAAACATAACAATCTTGCATAATTATCATTACCCAAACAAATCATTATTCAATCAATATATGTAAGCTGTACTAATGATGAGTAGCAATGTATACATATTCTACAACGCCATGTATACGCTATGTACGTCGCTGTTAATCAATGCCCCTAATACATGTAATATAAACATGATCAAATAACTCATATTATACTCACTGAGTTATGCATGCACGCATTTATTCTTGTCACTCATCTCATTGTTAACTAATGTTAACAGTCGTGTATTACAATCACTGAGTTATACGCCAACGTTAACTAATGCACCTATTATCCACTGTTATCAAATTAATATTGTTTTACAATTAATGATCAATTACAATAATTACATCTAATAAAGTAACTTCAAAATCATATGCTAGTCTAAAGTTATGTTTGAGAAACATCAATGCTAACCGGATGTTGTAACCGCCAAACAAGATGGCGCCGCCCACCGAATACAAATGTACGATAAAAGTTTAATAAAACTACTAACCACATGTTGCCTATGAATTTTGCCGTCCAATCTCTGTTCCAACAAAGTACTATCGATCTTCCCGACGAGAGCTAGAAGACAATGGGTTTTATAGCAAACATTACGCCCAAATCATTATTTCCCCCGTTCAGTCCGTGACAAACGTGGCTAAATCTGCAGTATTGAATCTACACGAGAGGCCCCTTATACAATTTTGCCGATTAAGGAAAATATACCTATACGTTTACATGCATTAGCACAAAACTAAACTTATGACACGGCCTCTCTGGTGGCCACTTAAAATGTGCACGCTTTTACGTGTTACATGAATAGATCATGAATATTGTGAAATTGTTTCAACTCGAACAATAGATTTGGGTGTAACCGATAACTAACAAGAGCTATGTGCGACCTGTACGCTCTACCCGTGACATTTTGTGACACTCTCTCTCAATGCCTTCCACTCCACTCCTTCCTTCTCCCACTCTCTCTCCCCTTTTCTCACTCCTTTCCCTCCGTCCCTCCCTCCCTACCTCTCGCTTTATTTCTCTGTATCTCTCTTTCTGTGTGTGTGTGTCTCTCTCTCTTTCTCTCTTTCCTTCTCCCTCTTTTTGACTCTCTATGTCTCTCTCTGTCTCTGTGTCTCTCTATCCATTTTATTTTCGATTTCAAAATTTAAATTCATGCATAAATTAAGAGGAATTCAATAAAACTATGTTGATTTATAATCTACTAATATGTGTAAACCATGCATGCAAACTTCACATAACAAATACTATATCTCCATCTTTACCATTAGTTACGAGCCTCTACCAATATTCCAATTTCGATAAACAATGTCTCCCTTGTGTTTTGTGTCAATAAACACTACACACGTGTTTTGTGTCAATATACACTACACACACACACACACAAAATGGAGGATTATTTGTATATAATAGTTTCTTTGATGCAACGCGATAGTTGGACAAGGTCTTTGTTAAAAGGCCGCTACGTTTAATTATAGGTATTGTTTTGGATATATAAATATGGACTTATAACGTTGTTTGAGTAAGTACATCTTTAGCTACCTTTTCAATTTCTAATGACTTGTATTTCCTATTAGGTCTTTCTACTGAAAATTGGTCTCATCACTTCGGTGGTAAAATGCCGTCTGCTAAAATCCGCTTTTATACCCGTTATAAGACCAGTGGTCGATTAACAAAGTAACTGAAGCGTCACATACAGTACCGCCTTATCTCGTTAATATTTAGTGAATTTAGGTAGTGCGCATGTTGTATATATGAACCCACACGTATACAGTAATCACTTGGAACAACATGCGTAATGACCGTTACATTTATTCAGTTCTAGTGTGCCTTTTATCGGGATTGTGTAGCTTTAAAGAGTTTGCATATTGTAAAATTAAAACATTTAATAGGTAATTTTAAACAGGCTATCGCATCTTTTTCAGTAAAAAATTCTTTTAAACGTGTTTTATTGTCGAAATATTCGTTATAAATTCCTGCTTATATAAGCTTTCCTATCGCTTAAAGGAATTAAGGTGGGACAACGTAATGAACTCATATTTCAGGGCGTAAGAAACATAGTAGTACAAAACTAAACTGCAATTCGTCACGCAGAGTTAGCAACAATCCAGTAATTCCAAAACTAGTGGGCATAACCTTATTGTTAAATTACCAATTAGCACTGCTCCAGCACTTTGTGTGTGTTATTTCTATTTGGATGATTTCACGTTAGACTCCGCGAAACTTGCATGTTTTATTTTTGGCCAGAATGCCATAATTATTATGATTTCTGCCCGACGACATTGGTTTAGCTTTTATTATAATGAACACTCTTAGATAGTCTATACATTGCAAAACATAAGGTTATTGTTAAGTAAAGTAATTGGTACGTGTATTCTCCGACACAAAACTGCTTTACTGTTACACTGTGTTTCGACTTTTAGTAGTTTTACAACATTTCTGAAGAGTGAAAAGACGTTGTTAAATAAGTAATAGATAGAGTATGGTTTCATCTCGTTGGATCATTTAAACATCGAGATGGGCGTAGCCCATCGAGGTGTTTAAATTAACCAACGAGATGAAACCATACTCTATTTGTTTTGTATCATGTCCATTTCAGCTCTATTTCAGTTATTCTAACTGTTATTCTCACTGTTATTCGCAAAGTTATTCTGACAGGTCTTATTTTCAATTAAACGATTTACACCTGTGTCTGAACAACGAGAATTGTCTGTGACCATGCTACAACTATTGTTGTAGCCATGCTACAACTATTGTTGTAGCATGGTCGGTGACATTTCCTTTGATGAATGCAGAGCATTAAATCGTTTAATTTAGGATAACTACAGGGGCGTGGCTATACCGTACGACAACTACCGGATATTGGAATTTAGAGTACGGTGTTACTAATAACACCATGCTACAAAAAAGATAGAGTCTGTCTCAGCTCATTGGTAATTTAAACACCTCTTAAATAAGCCAACTCGCTGAGACCAGACTCTATCTTTTACTTGATGAAATATCAGAACTAGAGGCTATGAACTAAATGGTTTTAGTGTGACAACTTGTTCATTCATTCCCATATGTGTCATTACGTCAAAACAGTTATTTCTAATTTCATATTCCAAAATACTCAAACATTATATCAATTGTAAACAATCTTAATATATCAAATAAATCTATATGTTTTTGACCTTTTCTTATGGTAAAAAAATTGTATCTTTAAGTTAATTGTATGTCGAAAAATAGAATGTCAGTCAATCACCATTACTTGGTCCGAGTATTAACTTTCATATCCCATCCAACCCCTTCTCAAAGAAGCGAAAACGAGGATGTCTGGGGTATGAAATAAAACCTTATTTCGGCTTAAAATGTTTGCATATAGTAAATTAATACGTTTAATAGGTAATATTACACAGGTTATCACATTTGTTCAAAACAAAATGATTTCAAATATGTTTTATTGTCGAAATATCTGTTAATGGAATTAAGGCGGGAACACATAATGCGCATTGGAAACTTTTCACCTATCTCCATCATTTTGGACACGAGTGTCATTAATTATTATTTCTATAGATTAGAGTGCCCCAGGGATTTTGAGGAACAAGGGAACATGGCCATTTATATTTGGGGAACAAGGTAACATTGTCTGTAATTGGTAATAGTTTTGGGGAACAAGGCAACATTGAAAAATAATTTTGGGGAACAAAAGAAATAGTTTTGGGAACAAGGGAACATAATGTCATAGTTTCAGGGAACTAGGGAACATGGACACCCTGGAACACAGTGTACAGTGTACTTCTTTTTTATTCGACTGCGCAAGCGCGAGGTTTGACACACACCGGACGGCAATTTTCTCACTTCTGGCCAACATAGTTAATCAATATTCAATTAATATTTCCATTGTTTTTAGTCTTTATTTACACTGTCCCGTTTTATTGGGAAGAGTGAGATTTGGTGCACCCTAGAACCTGGTTTATACCTCCAACGTTTTTTTTGCTACAGACCGTTCCAAGGCAGTAGCACTATTGTTAGACCTTTTGTGTTTGTGATGTCATATCTTGCCTTTCATTCATCTTTAAAGTCAATGTTTGTTTCTGTGTGTGTTTGTGGTTGACTGTCGTCCTTGAATGCTAATTTTCCTGATCGATTTTTATATAAACTTTTTCCTGCGCTTAAATGGATTTCAATCTAGAAGAAAATATCTAAGATCAAAACTACACCTCAGTGTATTATTAACAGTATCATCTTTAACGTTAACAAAGAGAGTATGAAATGAGATATTTGGAATCCGCTGAATACGATAGTATCGGGTTGCGCACACGTCACTATTGAAATGTCAACAGTAAACATTCTTCCATATACAAAGACAGAAATGTAGATAATTATTTATTGCAATGATGTGAATCCATTTAATAGTTTTAGCATAAGTAAAACGAAACACTGTATGGCGTTGTTCATTAATATTAGACCACACATGCTTTGAACGATTTTCATCATGTAAATATGGAATAAACTGTTCCACAGGACAATACAAACATATGAAATACTCATTCTTTTTAAAAGTTTTGAGTATTTGTAGTTAGTTACTCACAATTAAAAAAATAATTTTTTTTTTTAATAAGTATGAATAAAATACTCAATAACTCTGCTTATCTACGTCTCTGATAATTTAGATAAAAGGTAGTAGTTTTTGGTATTTATGTTTACTTTGAATTTCTAAAACGGGTTACACATATTATTCATAGTTTTCCAAAGCAGAGATTTTGAGATTTTATCTTATTTTCAGTAGGTAATAAAACTTGTGTTACTCGGTTTTTATCCTTAGGTTCTATAGTAAAATAGAACATTTTGGCAGAGTAAAAAGACGATAATTTTTAGGATTGTGATTTTGAAAGATACATATATTGAATCAATTTGCTTTAATGGGCATACATTGTGCAGGGTTTTAAAATAATCACACTGTAGATACCTTAATTTTAACAGTAAACTTGGTTGAACATCAACCAAGACCGAGTTTATCACATACCAGAATGTATCGGTACGTCTAATTATTGGTCAATGATTGGTTAGTTTTTTTGATGATGCTCTATGAAAATTATGAATAGGTGCCTTATAACTAACATATCGTATATTCAAAAACTATATACTAATTGTTAAAGATTATAATTATTATTTAGAAAAACGAAAATCGAATAGTCATCCATTGCTCGAATGTAGAAATCAAATAAATAAATTAGGCGAAACACGAGCTTCATGTTAGTGCAATCAATCGCACATTTAATATGAAACATCTTTATATTAATTTTATCTGTAATAGGATGTTCATCCAAATTCTTCAAGACTGCATGTAGTCACATTACATTAATTGTCAACTATCCATAAATGCTAAAGCTTGGATTGCATGACGTTTTCAGGTTGTCGATTAATTATTGATGATGATGGCTTGGTAGGGAAACTACTCTAAACACATACAGATACACGAGGGCGATAAAAAGAAACCAGACGAACGGAATGATTTCGAAATAGTATTAAACAGACTGATGAAACATTGCTCAAAATAGCTTTCTTATGACGGATATCTTACGATATGTCACGAGCGAGCGGGTTGTTCGAACTGCAATTAAAACCAAGGGAATCCTGGTCGTGTGGCAATATGTACAATTCTCTGCTCACTTAGACATAGTTTTGAAGTAGATTTCGTGATGAATCGAGCAAAGTATCTAAATGAACCAGGATTTGCAATCGATCGAGATTACCCGCCTGAAGTAGTATCTGCACGAAAGAAACTGTGGCCTATATTCAAACAGCTACGTAAAAGCCATGTAAATGTACGCTTTAAATATCCGGCAGCAATCACCGTAAATGGCGAAATCGCGGAGAACGAATTTCCAAATTGGGAGGATATTGAACGTATGCCATTAAAACGGGATACAACACTCCTAGGTGCCACGCCCACTCAAAGCGGACAATCAGGTCAACAACAACAACAACAACAACAACATGACCAATACGTAAAACAAACAGGTACATGAACAAGTACGTCACAGTGATTGGTTCAAAGGGCAACCGACAAAACCAACATGTTCCAATTAGTGACAACACGAGGCCATCGGATGTAAACACACACTCAAACAACGGGCAAATACCTGAAAGTAACTCACCATTCAGACCTGCAGTGAACACACAGTTGCCAACAGTAATTTCAGCATCCATGCAGCCAGATAGCCCAAGTAATGCTGCTGCCTCCCAATCCCAACTATCTCAGGTGTCACCGTCTATCCTAAATCCAATTATCAGACGTACACTTATTCCAAATCGTAGTAAGCCCATTCATGACACAAGTAGGTCAATGTCAACAGAGACGGCGAGAAAGCCACGTGGTCGGCCTAAGTCGTAAATGACGTGAATCGGTCAGCGTGACCAAAAACAAAGCAATAAGCAAATCAATGAGGGTATTCCATCAACGTCATCAAAAAGGGGCAGTACTGGGACTGTAGATGGGGATATTCCTTTACCAGGTCGATCATGTACAGTCGATACACGTCTATAGGCAGATCAGCAGGAGGGTGGAAAGTACATTGGGGATAACGAACCGTGTAATGGTGATAATAGTAGTAATGATATTAAATTTGCGATAATTAACATTCACGGACTAGTGTCGAAGATAGTAAACAAACTGCATACACCTTAAGTTATCTATATTTTTAGAGACAATAACATTTATTTGCATGACAGAAATGTGGGCGGATGAGAGTCAAGATTTACACATGGAAGGTTTTACATATTATAAATTGAATAGACAGGAAAAGAAAATTAATACAACTAGAAATTCTGGTGGAATTTTGTTATATATCAGCGACAAGTTTGTTACTTCAGATACATTATTACTGACACAAAATGATTCCCATATATGGATAAAGTTAGCAAATAAGCACTTCGATTTTAAAAATGATGTTTGCTTTCTTGTTTGTCTGTTTGCGTGTTTGTTTCTGTGTTTTGTGTTTGACTGTCCTCCTTGAATGCTACTTTCCCTGTCCGATCTTTTTATATTTCTTTGTATGTATGTCTATGTTATATTATACCAGAAAACTCTAGTAGATCATTTTTTAATGAAAATAATATATTTGATATTTTATTAGACAACATAATCCATTTTCAAAATGTGTCAAATGATAACTGTAATGTTTTGATCCTTTGGGACCTCAATTCAAGGATAGGACAGCATTTTTATTTTGTGGCAAATGATTCTACTTCTCATGTGCATCTTTTCCCGGATGATTATGTACATGATAATGAACTGCCTTGAAAATCTGAGAATACAATTACTAATACAAATAGAGTACTGCTGCTTGAATTTTTAAAGCAATCAGGCCCGAGGGTAGCTAACGGCAGGGTATGCGAAGATAAACTCATAGGCTATTTCACTTTTGTCGGAAGCAGCATGGTAGACTATTGCATTTGAAAACCGGATATTTTTGTAGAGTTCTCTTTTATTATTCTTTGTACATAACCCAAATATATATAATCGAGCTCTCATTGTTGGGAAATACTACAATTACTGAGTCTGTAAAACATATTGATAACGAACCCGCGCCAAAGTTGGAACCACTAGGTTGATTTTATAAATGGGACAGCTCATTAAAAGACGAATATAAACTCAATTTACAATCGGATTTATTTATCGAAAAAATAAATGATTTATCAAACAAACTTAATGGGGTAGTGTGTAATAATGATATCGATTAATCTATTGTGTCGTTTACACACAGCATAGGCTCGGTATGTAAGCCTTTGTTCGAAAAGAAAGCACGAAGCCCATGTGAAAAGGAACAGTTAAAGGGAAATAACCCGATTTATAATTATGAATGCGCAAATATGAGAAAACAGTTCTACCAGTATTTAAATACTTTTATAAAAGACAAAAACGATGAAAACAGAGAGAACATGGTAAAAGCAAGGTCTTGAATATAAATCACGGGTACGCCCTTTTTTTTTTTTTTTTTTTTTTTTTTTTTTTTCAGTTACCAAATAGGTAACCCATTTATTCTCCCCGTGAATGAGTGTGTTGTGGGTCCGGGAGGGCCATCCCACCGCACACTTTACAAAGAAAATTATAACAATATAAAATAGTTGTCACAACACTCACTCATTCTGATACTCTCTTTCCTCTAGTTTCAGTATATATATGTTTTTCTCTTTGAAAAATTAAACTAAGTAAGATGGGAAAATCTTTTCTATTATTAATTTTCAAAATATATGGGTTACCAATTAACTGTCCAGTAGACACACCCTCTGTAAGATTGTTTATAATAAATCTTTAAGTCCAGTTTAATCTGGATTGATTCAGATAATCAGTGGTCAGGATCTTGGTATTAATTTTGCATAATGTTAATAGTATATTAATCTTCTAGTGCCTCTTTATAGTTTGTCAATTTTTCCGAAAATGATTCCAAGGTATTATTTTTGACGGCTATACATTTAAGGGATTCATATGAATGCTTAAGTCTGTTCTTCATAGCAGTGAGGGATAGTGATTTGTTCAGATGTTTTGATGAAAAAATATAATATTTGATTTCTATAATAATGTAAAGATCGGTTGATGATAGGTTTTTTCCAATATTGAATAAAAATAGTTCTTCTATAAATGTAATATGTATATGCTTAGTTAGTAACCAGGCCTTGATTTCAGTAAGAAATGTTTGTGTTTCTGGACATGACCAAAGCATATGTGGAATGGTCTCGGGTTGGTGGCAAAAATTACAAAGTGGACTGTCAATGGCTTTAATTGTAAATAGGTATTTTTTTGTTGGTAATATTGTATGGTTGATCCTTACTTGAAACCATTGAAGTCTTGTACTAAGTTTATATATAAAAGGGGACATATAAATATCTTTCCATAAGTGATTTTCAATGTTATAAATGTTATCCCACTTCTGTTTAGATGTAGGTTTATCTTCATTTTTGTTTAGTATATCATATATGTTTTTGGTTCCTTTGGTGTTTTTAGTTAGAAGTGCAACATTAGCTAATATTAATGGATTTTGTAGCTTTTTATGGAACTTCTTAATATTTTGTTTAACGGCATACCCTTTAATTGATGCAACTATTCCATTATATTGAATAAAATTTGTTCTAACATTGTACATCTCCTTAAATTCTAGTTCTGAGTAGAAGTCTCCATTGTCTTTAACTAAATCATTTATAAGAAATATGCCTTTGTTATACCATGACTGAATGAATATAGCATTCCCACCAATTTTGAGATTATCGTTATGGAAAATAGGACTTGCTAGAAATTGTTCAGCAGTTTCAGGCTGATTTTTTTCATTAATATATGCATATGATTTTAAAACATCAATCCAAAATGGATTTTTTATCTGTGCAATTTGTATCTCTGTATATGTTTTCCCAAAACTTGTTATATTTTTTAAGTTGAGTGTATGCTCAATAATCTGTATCCATTTACCACCTGTAAGTATCCATCTTCTTAACCATGTTGCTTTAAGACCATAAATAAAAGCCTTTAAGTTAATCATTTTAAGCCCTCCTTCAAAGTATTTTTTTACCAGAACACTGTGTTTTATTTTTGCTGGTCCTTCCCATAAGAAATCATAAAAAATTGTATTTATTTGTTTTATAATATTATCATTAGGGTTTGGAAGTGATATAAATAAATGGTTAAACATAGGTAGAAGAAGGGATTTTATTACTGTTATTTTTCCAAATGGGGTTAAGTATCTACGCTTCCATTGTTTGATTAAATTTTTTATCTTTGTTATTTTTTCTAAATAATTTATATGAGTGATTTTATTCAAGTCTACATTGAAATTGATTCCTAGCAGTTTAAAATCAGTTTTCCCCCATGACAATTTCCACCTTGTTTTGATTGTATCACTGCTGTACTTTTTAATCCCTATCCATATTACTTGTGTTTTATCGAAATTTACCTTAAGCCCTGAATATTTTGCAAAGTAGGATAGCTCATTAAGAGTCTCATTCAGAGATGTATTTGAACCATCTAATATTGCCGCAGCATCATCTGCATATTGTGACAATTTGAATTCAGTGTTTCCAATAGTTATTCCTTTAATATTTTTATTATTTCTGATCTTAATAGCAAGAATTTCTGCGCACAAGATAAAGATATATGGTGATAATGGATCTCCTTGGCGGCAGCCCCTCTTAATTGGAAAAAATGATGACAAGTGTCCTCCTTGATTGATAGCCAGCTTAGCATTTTTGTATAGAACTTTTAGCCATGAAGTAATAGAGGTACCAAATCCAAAAAAAGCCAAAACTTTATGAATAAATGCCCAAGATAGAGAATCAAATGCTTTTTCAAAGTCCACCAACAAAATTAATCCAGGTAAGTTGTTTTCTTCAGCAAAGTGCATGATGTCAAAAAGCTGCCTTGTATTTTCTCCCAAGTATCGCCCAGCTATAAAACCAGTTTGATCCCCATTAATAAGTTTATATAGTGTAGTTTTAATTCTGGAAGCTATAGTGCCAGATGCAATTTTATAAACGCAATTCAATAATGAGATAGGCCTATAATTCTTTAAAAACTTACGGGGTTTATTATCCTTTGGTATGCAAGTTATAATCCCTTCCCTTTGCGTTATTGATAATTCTCCATTAAGATAACCAAAATTTATTGCTCTTATTACAAAATGCCCTAAGTGCTTCCAAAAAACTTTAAAGAAGTCTGCGCTGAATCCATCTGAACCGGGACTGCGATTATTTGACATTGCTTTCAGCGTTGATGATGCATGTTCAAAAGTTATCGTTCCTTCCAGAGAGTTTGCTTCCTCAGGGGAAAGCTTTGGAATATCATAATTAAGAAGTTCTGTATCTAAATCTACATCTATCATGGTGGCATCTGTGCTACTATATAATGATTCATAAAAACATTTTGTTTCTTCAAGAATATCAAATTGGTCCGTTATTAATGTACCGTCATCTTTTTCAATTTTTGGAATAACTTTGCTTGTGTAATTATAGGATTCAAGATTGCAAAAATAGCTACTGGGTCTTTCATCTTCTTCAATAATAGTTGCTCTTGATCTAATAACATAACCTTGCATTTTCTGCTTACGTAAGTCTGTTAAAGTTTCTTTTAAATTTTCTAACTGCTCCAAATTTTCTGGTAAAAGGTTGTGTTCTAATTTCTCTATTTTTTGGATAACATCTTTCTCTAGGTTATCTTGTTGTTTCTTTTTAAAGCTTGAGTATGAAATGGATTTCCCCCTTAACTCCATTAAGAGTGTATCTAAAAATAATTGGTCATTGATGACAAACTGTATTTCTTCATTTGTTATGTATTTGATGTTTTGGATGTCATATATTGGTAGCGCATATTGTGTTATGATATCATTTATTTTTTCGTTCATACAATTTAAGTAATCTATGTCTTTCAGTAAAGAATTGTTATGTTTCCATAATGGTTTTCCTCTTTTAAATAAGGTAAAAGAAAGATCTAGAATAACCATGGAATGGTCAGAACGATAGCTAGACTCTATCGTGCTTTTGTTTACCGACGGTAATAAATTGTCTGTTATCAGAAAAAAGTCAAGTCGTGCCTGCTTTAAAGGGTTCTTTTTTCTCCATGTATATCTTTTTAAATCTGGATTATTCTCTCTGAAAGGATCAATAAGGTAATATTTTTCTTTCATTTCCAAAATCTTTTCACGAGCATTTTTATTATTTATATTTTTGTAATTGTAGTAATCAGTTTTGGGGTCCTGTACTAGATTAAAGTCGCCACACCATATCATTTTATCATTATTAATTGTCTCTGATAGTGTCACAATATTATCATAAAAGGCAGGATTATCGATATTTGGGCCATATATGTTAATTAATGTCAGTCTGTTATTATTAACAGTTAGATCTGCTATAATAAAATTGCCTTCGGGGCAAGATATATGTTTATGTAGAGTGTACTCAACATTTTTGTTAAATAATATTGCAACTCCTCTGGAATTTGAAGTACCAGAGCTAAAAATGCCATCATATCCCCATTGTGATTTTATAATATGTTCGCTAGATTTTGTTGAATGAATATCTTGAAGGCAGTATATATGGCATTGTTTTGATTTCAAGTAATTAAATACATCTAGACGTTTCTCAGTTGAGCCAAGACCCTGACAATTAACTGACAAAATTTTAGCCTCCATGAGTCATCATATAAGACATGTAATTAAAGTAAAATCCAAACAGAGAGGGTCCCCTGTACAGTACCAGTAACATGAAATAAAATATAAAGGAATGCAAACAAAAAGGCAGAATGATAAGTGCCAGATTCATAACAAAATGAACCAAAAGCTGACTTTGGCAAAAACAAACAAGCCTGTAATATTATTAATTATGTCTATATAGATCTATTATAACTATATATTAGGTTTAAAAGAAAAAAATAAATGCTTGTTTCCGCCAACCCGACCGACCCTATTATTTAGCCAATGTACATAACCAAAAATTGAAAAAGGGCCATAACCATGTATTCTCTAGGTAGTAATACCTTCCCCAGTAGTTTTTATCATATTAAAAGTGTTTTTCATTAACAAAAATAAGGTCATTAATAATAATAAAAAAAGAAAAAAAAGAAAAGTTTTGCCTACCTATCGACCCTAATTCTTTTGAAGCCGTTAGCGGAAACAAACCCTTTTTTCCCTCTTGCCTTATGAATATCAAAAGAAAAGAAAAAATACTCAAACTTAAAAAACATATTGTGGCTGTTTAAAATACTTTTTTATTAATAGATATTTTTTCTATTACAGCTTTTCAGCCTTTGTTCTAAACATATGCAAGAAAATATATTTAGATGATAAAAATACTCACTTTTTAAGCCAAAATAATTATAGTCCTCAACAAGATTAATATATTTCATAAACTGCACATATTAAATATGTTCATGGTATATCCTCTTTGGTTTTCAAAATCATATTCACTGACCTTCAGGTATATAATTATATAGATCAGTAACTGTACATACTCCATAAATGTGTGTCACTAGTGAGTTATATAACTGTTATAATCTTAAGCTGTCCACTGAATATTATCACAATCCAGTAAAGAATGATTCAACACTCAAAACTGAATTAAACACTCACAACTTTCACACTTATATAAGATTTAAACTATAGAATTAAGAAGTATACATATAGTTGTATTTTTATTACTTATCGTGAAGTAAATATATTTCATCGCAAGCTACTGTCAGTGTCCCCACCTAAAATGGGAAATATTCACTTCCCCACAACGGCCGCAATGTCATCGAATATATCGAATCGGTGTCGTGTTCCTGCCTCGGTCTTTCCGTAGACGGACCCATTGTAATACCATGCCTGCTCAATGTCTTTGTGGTCCCACAGGCTCTTGATTAAATGTGCATTGCACTTTGTGACATCGTCCACAAGGCGGTGACCCATTTGTTTAAACTCGGACCTCTTTCTCATGATTTTTGTTTTTTCGTTGTTGTTGGCCAGTTTAAGTAAGACTGGTTTCGGTTGGCCTACTTTCCCAGGAATGCGGTGGATAGCAACTATTTTCGATAGCTGAAGTGTGACCCCTTTTTCTTGGAGCAAGTCACAGACGTGAGATGTGAGCTCCTCTTCAGTTTCGTTGAGCTTATCTTCGATGTTAAGGATCTTAACGTTATTTTTACGCGAGTACTGCTCATTGTAATTTGACATGGACAGTGCTTCCTTAGATCTCATATCAGCTTCTTCACTCTTTGTTTTTGTGGTTGTAAGCTGTGATCTGAGGCTGTGTATGTCACTTTTTAGTTGTATGTTTTCATTTTCTATGTCCTTCATTTTTTCTCTCATTCCTTTTGTTGTTTCGTCTATTTTAATTTGGATCATTAACTCCATGTTCTCATTCAGCTCAGAAAATATTTTGCTGACTGTTTCTTTAATGAATAGCTCCATTTCGTCTTTTTTCATAACTCTTTTGAGCTCTCCCCTGACACTCAATATCTCTCCCTTAAGACTTTTCATATCGTCCGATAGTTCTTCTATATGGTGGCTAAGTACAGTTATCTCCTCAACACTGCTATTTGGGGACATATCAGAGTTTGTTCTCTTCGATGGTGGTTGCCTACTGCCTGAGGCACCTGTACTTCCCTTTAAATTTGCCATTGGCTTGGCTGGTTTAATAACCTCCTTATTCATGATGCACTACTGTGAACAAGTTAATCCTTTAATCCACTAGGGAGAGTGTGAAAATGTTATATTCCAGTTCAGGTGAACTAAATTTTATAAATCCAAAACAAAGGAATATTGATACAATAGTCAATAATTCTTCAACCAAATGATATTTTTCAAATTTTTCTTCTCTATATTCTAGTCATAACCTTTAGACACAAAATTATTCCATTTTTTAAAACTATTGTCACTACAAAACAGGCTGTTTTGCCAAAAAGTCAGCAGTGATGAAAACCTACAACCTTACTGCTGCCATATTTAATTGCCTGGGTACGCACTTTTTAATATGAACAAGATAAAAAACGTACGTGTAAGATTATGGAAGCGAAACAGAAAAACGCTAAAGAATACTGGAATTTACTAAAATATGCATCTGCCTCAAACAAGCCAAAGAATTTAAATGCTGATAATTTCGCTTTATATTTTAAGGCAATAAACAACCCTGAAGATACGTTTTTTCAGGTCGACGAAGGTGTAATTTATGATGGATTTATAAATAGTAAAATACAGGCTATGTTTAATGAATTAAATGTCCCAATTACTGAGGCTGAGTTGCGATACGGAATATTACACTTAGGTCAAGCTCGCTCCGGCGGTCCTGACAATGTCTTAAATGAATTTTCATTCATGGTATAGATATACTTTCAGCGTATTTAAATACATTTTTTAACACAATTCTTGATAGTGGTTACTTTCTAGATTCGTGGAGCGAAGGATACATTGTACCAATTCAGAAACATGGGGCATTACATAATGTTGAGAACCTTAGAGGAACAACGCTATTAAGTGGATTAGGAAAACTATTTACAAGATTATTAAATACTCGATTGACGACTTGGGCAGAAGAAAATTATGTATATGTAGAAACGCAAGCCGGTTTTAGATCCTGTATGAGTACTATAGACAATGTTATTGCCCTACATTGACTGGTTAACAATATTTTAAATCAAAATAAGCAACTTTTTTGTGCCTTTGTATATTTCTCAAAAGCGTTTGACTATGTTGTTAGGGATAACCTTTGGTATAAGCTTATAAAACTAGGGGTTAGAGGGAAAATGCTCGATGTTATAAGATCTATGTATGAAAATGTAACATCAAACAAGTTTGAAAATACATTGAGTTATACCTTTCAATTTCACCTAGAGGTTCGTCAAGGGGAATGCCTGTCGCCTTTCCTATTTGCAATGTATCTGAATGACTTAGAAGATGACTATTATATGAAAGGTTACACCGGCGTGGATAAATCCCTTACATTGTTTTTATTACTATATGCAGATGATATCATTATATTTGCCAACACGGCCATAGAATTACAATCAGGATTGGATATATTGCATGATTATTGTATAAGGTGGAAACTTAAAGTTAACACTGACAAGACCAAGGTAATGGTTTTCAGGAAAGGTGGAATATTGCCCAGAAATTTAACATTTTATTACAATGCATTACCTATAGCAATTGTGAATACATTTTCATATTGGGTATTATTTTTACAACGGATGGGGCATTCACTGAAGCTCAGACAAAAAGCAATTGTTAAACTTAAAAAATATTTATCTAAATTTACAAGCATATCTACAAAGCACACGCTTGAATTGTTTGATAAATTAATTACTCCTATCTTAAACTATGGCAGTGAAGTGTAGGGCTTTGGAAAAGCCAACCAAATCGAACGTGTGCACTTAAATTTTTGCAAAATATTGCTTGGTGTAAAAATATCAACTTAAAATGATTTTATCTACGGAGAATTAGGAAGGATAAATTATTATATAAGAAGACTTTTCATAATCATTAAATATTGGTTAAAATTTCTAAATTCAGATAAAAGAAAATAATTTACCACATTTACATGATGATGTTGGAAGATATGATTAAACTGCCATTTTAATCGAACTGGGCGTCTTTTGTCAAAGACAATTTATCCTGCTTAGGATTCTGAGGTATGGTTATTACAGGGTGTAGGGGATATGAACATATTTGTGTCCGTCTTAAAGCAACGCCTTAAAGATAATTTTGTACAAAACTGGAATGAAAGAATACACAGTTCTAACAGAGCAATATTTTATAAGTGTTTCTCAGACTTTAAATTCCAATCTTATCCGCTAAATACTGTGAATATTATTAAATTTAGAAAAGCACTTACAATACTTAGAGTGTCTTCTCATAGGCTCGAAATAGAATCTGGTATGCGGAATAAACCAAATAAAACACCGAGAGAAAACAGAAAATGCAAATTATGCAATGTGTTAGTGTACGAATACCATTTTCTATTTGAATGTCCTTTATATACTGATATAATGACCTTAGAAAATTGTACTTAACATCATATTTTTATAGAAGACCGAATATGATCAAATTAACACCTTTAATAACATCAGAAGATAAGAAACAAATAAAAGATTTGGCTATGTACACATACAAAGCTTTTGATTTAAGAAATTTATCTGTATATACTGGATAAAAGATGGCAAACAATAGTATTACCCTCCTGTGTGAAATTTGTGTTAATTGGTGTTTTTTTTTTTTTTTTTTTTTTTTTTTTGGTTGTTCTTGCTAATACTGTTTCTTTTAGATACACCTTTTGTGACAATTGAAAATTCTATAAATTCAAATAGTATTTCATTTTGACAATAAATTCATTATTTCAAGTAAAGTTCTGCGCACCATTGTCGTAAAACATGAATTCTCATAATGCATGAACGCAAATTACATTTAAATAGTGTATATTGCTTGTCATGCTATTGTGTGTTGTTATATGTATTACATGAATTACATTATGACACTATCACGTCATTGTATCTATTTTGAGTATTTGTTGAAGTATCTATCATATGCTCTTGAGTCTGATCAGACTTAATGCATGAACTAGTATGAAAATTGTAAGGTCTACGGCGGGATGCCCTCGACCCGTCCTAGACCTATTGACGAGGATAATAAAACAAACATTCTATAATTAAATAAAAATTTGAGATTTCAATTTTCTTCATTATTTTAACATTTTTTAAAATATATTATTGGTGCAATATTATAAAAAGTTAGTAATATGTATAAACAATTTGCTTTCACTATTCTAACAATTAATAGTAATGATTGAACAAATACATGTTAAGAGAAATACTAACGGGATGCCGTGAGTTTTTAAAAATGCAAGATTGCCGTGTGTCCCTTTAATGACACCTCTCAGTATCTGGATGACATACTGAACATGGACAACCCTTTCTTTTCTACTATGTTCATCAATATATATCCTAAAATACACTTAACAAAGCTTATATTTCTGATACTAACGTTTCTGTTCTCGATTACTATCTCTCTATTGAAAATGGTGAAATAATTAGCAATCTCTATGACGAGGGAGATGATTTTAATTTTGATATTGTTAATTATCCCCATTTAGATGAGGACGTTTCCCGAGCAACTTTTTAGCTGTATATAAGGCTGGTGGGCAAAAGGGAGCGTTTAGATGCTTGGTATACTACCACATTCAAGCTACAGATAATGTCTGGAAACCCGTATATATAAGGCAGTTTTATAGAGTTTATACAGAACCCTTTCCATTTCATTACTGCGATCTACAAAGCAACATAAAAAAACACACCATTCACTGAAAATTATAATAGCATCTGCGATATTCGAAATGGTGACTTTTGGATCGATATCTTAAACTTTATTGATTGAATTGGAGTTTATAGTCGCACCAACAGCTAAGGTCATATGGCGACTTTCCAGCTTCCATTGGTGGAGGAAGACCCAAGGTGCCCCTCCGGGCAATTTTCGTGCACGGGCGACGTTCCGCAAGCCAGCTGGATAGCTTCCTCACATAGAGATTCCTAGGCCCCTGAGGGATCGAACCTACAGCGGTGAGGGGCAAGTGATTTCAAGTCAGAGACGTTTACCACTCGGCCACGGACGCCCCCATTAATACATAGGAGACATACAACTAGAAGTAATAAAGAATCGATTTTGAATTAATAACCGAATAGGGTTTTCTGTTGAAATAAGGAAAACGGATTTATGTTTTGACAGAGAGCCGGGGCGTTTGGTACTCTCAGTACTCTGACAAGGCTAAGCAGACGATTATGCACTCTTAATGTCTGTGAAGCTGGCCTATCACCAATTCGGGGACCAATACCCCTTGTCATGGATATCCCTCTAGGGAGGTATTGAAGACAGACGCCATTTTTCTGCGAGAGAGTCAGGTCTGTCAACCCTTTTTCTTCCTTCCTTTTACTCTATATTGCATTATTGTTAATCTATTTCATTCTTGAACTAGTTGCATATTACGCCTTACATCGTCTTTGATTGAAGGTATTACCTGGTTCTACACAAACTAATCGATTTATCGAGTATTTATGCGAAGTATACGAGCTTGTGTTCGCCAGACAAAAGAACGTATACATAAATTATACAGTATTAGCAGTATATATATTCAAACAGTATGGTAACACTAAGCTACAAATTAGGGCGTTTGAATTAGTTGGTTCTAATTGGGGATACTAGTATACCTTTTTATCATATGTACACTTCCTCAGACTTATTAGCACATTGTAAATAACTTTTCACAATTGGTCTAATTTTAGAATTATCTCAGATAGCGGCTTACCGCGGCTAATTGGCTAATTATAGCACAGCGGTTCGCACTGTGTTAGCCATCACCCAGTGTGTATGCATGACTAATTGAACATGAATGTGTTAATAGGCCATTCGTTCATTCAACGTTAATCTAATTGGACTACACCACTGGGGTTACAAAACCTTAATTTGAATGATCGGTTAAAGGTTCACTGGCTGGGAATTGGGGGTGCTGTGATCTCCGACCAACATTTGCCTAAGAGCGTGTGGAATAAACGTGATAGTATACCGGTCTTTTTACATTCCAAAATAGTTTTTTTTTTAGATATTGGTAGCAATGACCTCTGTAGCCGGTTGTATATCCAGAGACATTAGTGACATCTATCTGCTCCCTTGCAAAGAAATGCATCGAAGAGGGAGCGGAAATTGTTTCAATTTCAGAAATCCTTCCACGCTGTAGATGTGAAGATTTTATAACGACCGTGGACGCCTTGACAAATCCGCTGTTTTAGGAAGCTCTGTAAACCAGTAATTGTATACACTTCTGGTTTCACTCTGGGAGAAACTTCTCTTCTCGTTTCCTCGCAAAATTTATTCATTTTGATGGTGTACACAACAAGGAACCTTCTGGCATGCGTTACTATTTCAGATCAGTCAGGGGAGTCATCCTTTCTGCGAAGAAAAGGTTAAAATTATCCACTTCTAACTAATAAGTGAAGTTGTATCTCAGAATTATATATTTCGCATTAACGCGTTCCCCAAGATATTTTAGTTGCTCGGTCCAGTTAGTATGGATTCTAATCAATTGTTGTTTTACACGATATGCTGTGACACGAAGTGAGTTGAATATTGAATATGTGTAATGTATATGTAATTGTCTATATATGTACATCATAATGTCCTAGCCATTTAATTATGACTAATTATATGCTTCTCTATAATTTCTTCATTTATTTTGTTTTTGAGATATAGTCACACAGTAGTTCACCAGGTGCAGTAGACTAAACAGTACTTGAGATTCGTGTATGTTACGCTGACGTCCAGGTCATTGGTATAAACATACCATATCCACTCAGGTCAGTGTTTAGTTACTTTACTTACATCATTTATATTGCCCAATATGCGACAACATATAGTTGTATCTACATATTACTATACATTTTCATACCAATCGTCCAATATGCATTAAAGCGCTTGTGCCTCCTTCTTCACATTTGCTTAACATATTACTTTATTTCAAGACAGTGATCATAACAATCGTCAGATATGCATTATAGCGCTTGTGCGTTCTTATGATGCGTTCTTATGATATTATTCCTTTTCAAGACAGTGATCTCTAATTGGAACAGTGTGCCGGATGTATAATATTACCTCTAATATCATTGAAGACTACGGTTGGAACAAATAAAACCGTTCCTCGTAGCATTGTATCAGAAATCGCCAGTGAGACAGTGTGCTCACTTTAAATCGTACCTTGTACATGGGACAGTGTGCCCTCTTTAAAAAGTACCATATACATGGGACAGTGTGCCCTCTTCCAACAGAACCATATACATGGGACAGTGTGCCCTCTTCCAAAAGTACCATATACATCGGACAGTGTGCCTTCTTCCAAAAGTACCATATACATGGGACAGTGTACCCTCTTCCAAAAGTACCATATACATGGGACAATGTGACATCTTCCAAAAGTACCATACATACGGGGAAGTGTGCCCTCTTCCAAATGTACCATATACATGGGACAGTACATGGTACAGTGTGCCCTCTTCCAACAGTACGATATACATGGGACAGTGTGCCCTCTTCCAAAAGTACCATATACATGGGACAGTGTGCCCTCTTCCAAAAGTACCATATACATGGGACAGTGTGCCCTCTTCCAAAAGTACCATATACATGGGACAGTGTGCCCTCTTCCAAAAGTACCATATACATGGGACAGTGTGCCCTCTTCCAAAAGTACCATATACATGGGGCAGTGTGCCCTCTTCCAAAAATACCATAGACATGGGACAGTGTGCCCTCTTCCAAAAGTACCATAGACAGGGGACAGTGTGCCCTCTTCCAAAAGTACCATATACATGGGACAGTGTGCCTTCTTCCAAAACTACCATATACATGGGTCAGTGTGCCCTCTTCCAAAACTACCATATACATGGGACAGTGTGCCCTCTTCCAACAGTACCATATACACGGGATAGTGTACTCTCTTCCAACAGTACCATATAATTGGGACAGTGTGCTATCTTCCAAAAGTATCATATACACGGGACAGTGTGCCCTCTTCCAAAAGTACCATATACACGGGACTATGTGCCCTCTTCCAAAAGTACCATATACATGGGACAGTGTGCCCTCTTCCCAAAGTACCATATACATGGAACAGTGTGCCCTCTTCCAAGTACCATATACATGGGACAGTGCGCTCTTTTCCAAAAGTACGACATATAATGGAAAAGTGTGCCCTCTTCCAAAAGTACCATATACATGGGACAGTGTGCCCTCTTCCAAAAGTACCATATACATGGGACAGTGTGCCCTCTTTAAATAGTATCTTCTATACAGGATAGTGCGCCAGCTTTAAATGCTCCTTAGGATTGAGGCGGTGACCACCTTGAGTATTATCTTAGAAGTAGGACAGTTTGGCTACCTTGAATAGTACCTTACATGTAGGACGTTGTGCTCACCATGAATTGCATTTATGAAATAGGACAGTGTCCACTGTGACATTGCTTTAGGAGTGGGGACGGTGAACCAGGTCATCTATCCAGGTAAAGTATTGGATAGTCACTGCGTGCACGTCATACTTCGGTGTACTGGTTGAAGTCGTTAAGTTACAATACCAAAACATAACAAACAAGACATTACGTCAATGTTCCAGACACCGTACATTTACGTACAGACACCGTACATTTACGTCCCAAATAACGTGGCTGTGTCCACATTTACAGTGATCAGTACTGTAATATCAAATAACAATGTACCTATTGTAGTTGTTCTACATAGTATAATATTATATTAAATACATATAATTAAATTTCATACAAGCATTGACTATTGCTCGGAACTTTTTCCGGTTGTGATGCCTTAGTTGTGAAGCCCAAAAAAAAAAAAAAATATATATATATAATTTTATACCTATATTTTGAACTAGGATTCAATTATTCGTTAAGCTATTGCCACCTTATGGACTGATGGGTCACAGTTCCTTGTCGTCCGATGAAAGGCATGCTCTATGCTTCACCTTAACCGGGAAATTTATTGTTGATTATATTTCCTGTTGAGTACAATACTTTTTCAGCATGCCTCGGAATGAAACACAGTCCGACAAGCTAGGTCGCCTTCTGGCAAGGAGGATTGCGGATGACCCAGAGCTGCGGGAATCCCTCATGTCATCTCTGGATATCGTCCCATCACAGTACACTTCCACAAGAGCGCACATAAAAGGCGCGCTGAACTGTCTGACAAAGGCAAGGGACCCGCCAAGAAGAGGCAAATTGAGGACACAATACAACCCTCGTCCTCTGACACATCATCGTCGGATGACAACATACATTAGGCACTGGCGGAGGGTCAGTACAAATAAATAAATTCAGATGGCAATGCCAGCGACGATGAGGACAGTGCTTCCAATGTGGACCCCAGTGACAGGGAAAACGGTGAGAATCCGACACCTCTGACAAAGATAACAGGCAAATCAAACACGCAACATATCTAAGCGAAGACCCCGTAACAGTGCCACTGCACTTAACACCAGAGGGAGTACTTCTCTAAAACACAAAATGATAAGTTCCTCACTTGCAATTTCAACCAGGAAGGCTTACAACAGATATATGCAACGCTTCGAGGGGTTTTGCAACCAACAAAACCCACCGAAGACAGTTTGCCCTGCGTCGGTATCTACAATTCTGCTTTTTATTGCCTCTCTGTACAACATGCTTTTTGCAACATCAACTATTTACAGTCATTTATCTGCAATTGCTTTCATGCTCAAACTAGCAAACAAACCAGACTCTACACAGAATTTCTTAGGTCAAAGAATGATAATGGGTTGCAAAATAGGATCAAGATCAGTAGACTCAAGCTTACCTATCCTCCTACCTGACCTTCGCAAATTGGTTAAAGCATGTACACACATGTTCTACATTTATGACTGCATTATGTACCAGGCTATTTTCCTTACCTCTTTCCATAGATTTTTTCGATTAGGTGAACTCCTTCCTTCCCGCTGTGCATTGTCAAACAAAGTCGTACAGTATAAAGATATTAAAATTACAAAAAGTTGCGTTTGCATAACTTTATATCATTTCAAATCTAAAAGCAGCCCGATTCCTGTTAAAATCTTTATTTCAAGTTCAAATAGCAAGTACTGCCCTGTTAAACACCTCAAACAATATATGAGCATAAGAGGGAAACAAGCCGGGCCACTGCTTGTCCGTAGAACAACACGCCCCTGATCGTTTTCAAATAACTTTTCCAAAGTACTCGCGTTTTCAAAAATGTCAACACAGTCCTACAAACCTCATATTTTCCGAATTGGTGCTTGCACTCAAGCCATTATGTCGGGAATATCAGAAACAAAGATCATGGCCTTGGGTCGATGGAAGTCTACCGCATACAGGAAATACATTCGAATCCCGTCATCTCATTAACACATTCAGGGCTTGCACTGGCTTATTTTTTCTTTGCGCAACTACTTTCGCCAAATGAAAAAAAACAGAGCCAAATTGAAAACATTGGAACCAAATAATGTCTTTATGGCACAAACTCGTTTCGTGAAGTTTTAGTTCACATAGTTTTCGACTTGAAATCATCAATTGTTTGGAGTAACTATAAACATGCTTTCTACCTAAAACAAACTAAAGTTCAAGATGGAGCTTGTAGTTACAGTCGGTGTCTAGTTCTGTAGTAGAAAGCATGTTGGAACATCTCTAAATATTTAGCAATTTGAAGCACATGCTACAAAAAAAATGAAAAAATAAATAAATAAATAAAATAGGTCCTTGAATGTTACATTTCTTGTAACAATGTTCGACTTTTATATCTACTTTTAACGTGGTATATAAATTGTAAAACATTTGGAGTAATAGAAGCCTGCTAATTATTCAAAACACTATGGTAAGTTAGAGATGAAGCATTAGCTTCGCCAGGTTTTGTTTGGAGTAACGTTCTTTACTTAGGGATCGCCGATCATGACAAACTTCGACGCTGAAGTTTGTCGTAGCATAAAGTCATGCGCGAATCAGTTAATGCAAACCCATAGCAGTATTTGCTATATAATTGTCCTTTTGAGTAGCATTGATGTTGTTGCTACATTTGTAACTATGCGAGGACGGATGGACGGAACATGGGGTATGTTCTTCTTAGATACGTCCTTTCTTTCTCTCAGTTCAAATTATTATGCATGGTGTGTGCGGGGGAGGTATGTTTCTCTCATATACATCACGTATATCATTATTTTACTCGTCTCTTTCTCGTATGCATCATGTACATACTTACTTCGTACTTGTTTTTTAGTATTTTTTAAGAGTTGTAGGCAATAATGAACTTGTGGCTACTTGTTGATCTTATATAGCATTGTAAATATGCGACGACTACTAGCGGAACATGGGGTATGTTCCCCTTAGATACGTCCTTGTGTTTCAGTTTTAATAAGATGCTGTTTTGCCATACTACTTTATATGTTTTTGGATAACTATTTTGCCTTCAAACTGTTGTAATATTGATGTTAAACTCTCTAAATTCTAAAGCAACACACATTTAGTACGTAGTACTATGCGACTTTGTAAGCACTGCTTCTTTTTGTCAATTGTGCATATCACATTCAAGTCTCACTATTGCGTTTACGACAATTTAAGCATTATGATTAATAGTTTTGGTTGTTCCTTTTAACTTTGTTTCAAATAACATTGTATACACATCCTGATGGGCAGTTACAACCGGTTTGAGTAGTTTGTGCGTTTAGAATCAGCTTGGACTGGAAATGCTAAAGAAAGTCAGGGTGGTAGAAGATGCCTTTCTGGTCTGAGCGTAGATTCTTCCTACCTCCCCTCCTACGCAAAAAAAAAGAAATAAATAAAAAATAAAAATGCTAGGTTTCAATTAGGGTTGGGGCAGCTGGCTCGCAGATTTCCTGGCTTTCTGAAGTTTTCCTATAAATCACGATTCTACTCCCAAAGGATTGTGGTATGTTTTTGATGAGTATTTGCATGAAGATGTACAATTTGTGATAATTCACTGCCTCTCAGTTCCCTTAGACATGGATTGTTACTTATTACGTAGGCATTATTCTCCTTGTCTTCACTGCATCTGGTTTATTGTTTAATTTAGTTGATAACATGTTTAGTTATAACATATTAATCATTTTGTTTTATATAATGTTTTATATAATGACATCACATTGTCTATGAACAATTTAGCAAATGTGATCTAGCTGTATATTGTCATATCACCTTAGGAGCAATTGTACAATCACGAGGCTTTTTCAATGTTTCCCTTACAAGTGCAGGTTCCCTTTGGTTGGACATTTTGTGTCTATTTATGTTCATCCAACTTATTGTCAATACCGTTTATAAAGTTGTATAACTTTGATATATGAGTTACACTTTCAATACAAAGTAAAATAAATTCCGTCTGACTTTCCAAGTAAGTCAGACAAGTACAAAACTATACAATAGTTCTTAGTGCCTTGCTTTCCACTTTGACAATAATGAACTCAGGTTACCTGCACTTTGTATGGCCGAAAACGAAACATAAAATAGGCTTTTCTGTTGAAATAAGGAAAACGGATTTATGTTTTGACAGAGAGCCGGGGCGTTTGGTACTCTTAGTACTCTGACAAGGCTAAGCAGAAGATGATGCACTCTTAATGTCTGTGAAGCTGGCCTATCACCAATTCGGGGACCAATACCCCTTGTCATGGATATCCCTCTAGGGAGATATTGAAGACAGACGCCACTTTCTGCGAGAGAGTCAGGTCTGTCAACCATTTTTCCCTAACCTCCCCACCATCCACTTTCATTGTGTGCGTCTGTCGTTGCTTGCAAAAGCGGACATATACGTGCCTTCTGATACCTCAACGCCCTGTTTCTCTGTCTGCAAACGTCCTTGAAATGTACATCAGTTTTCTTACCTAGTCATTTAATTGTATCTTATGCTAGTCACGTGTGTGTATTTATGTTCATCCAACTTATTGTCAATACCGTTTATAAAGTTGTATAACTTTGATATATGAGTTACACTTTCAATACAAAGTAAAATAAATTCCGTCTGACTTTCCAAGTAAGTCAGACAAGTACAAAACTATACTATAGTTCTTAGTGCCTTGCTTTCCACTTTGACAATAATGAACTCAGGTTACCTGCACTTTGTATGGCCGAAAACGAAACATAAATATAATCCTCTATATTAGAACGGTTGTACCTGTTTAGCCTGAATAAATGGATGTCATTACACCCTTTATTGTCCCTGTTACGACACGTACACACTAATTATTCCGAAGTAAGTATTAACATTAAACCATGATATAGAATGCTAATGTGCACTGGTGCGGCGTCGGAGGCAAATTACCTCAAATAAAAAGAGTTCGTACCCAACATCCAAACAATATCCATTAGAGTTTGTTTAAGCGTGTCTCAAAATATATTCTTCCAAACGCATTCCCGATAAGGAGTGAGTTCAAGAGATGTAAAGAAATAAAGAAGGCTGTTAGTTTCAAGATATTTTTTATTTACTATAAGCGTGGAATTACTTATTTATAAACATGCTAGACATATTTAAGTATTGCGAAACGTGCATTGCTAATTAATATTACTAAATGGAAAATGAATCTAAATAACAAAGCGTTTATATTTGTATTCGGATGTGTCCTTTCAGTAACACAAAGCAAGGGTATGTATACGTTTGTTAAAGTTCTCCGGCCATGTTTTGTCTCATGAACATGTTTATGTTTATTTAAATCGAAATCAATACACAATAGATATTTACAATTCACACATTGCAATATCTGTGAAAAGCGAGAATAAGATTTTATTTGATGACGTAGAAAACTTTGAACAGATACATTAATCCACAGGTAAATGTATTTATCAATTATCTGTCAATAGTTGTGCAGCTATACATTTCAGATTTACCTCATTTGTAAAAGTAGTATCTACGTCATGCAAATAATACTTATTTTTACATAAAACTTAGTAGCGGTTTTAAAAATGTTTTCTCTCCGGGACTATCAAGAAATGTTCATATGATGTTTAAGAGTTAAATTTTTAATTGATAATACTACAAAAAGTGTGGCCATTGATCTGTAAAGAAACGTTAAACTTTAAACCCGCCAAATAACAAAAAAAAATACTCTACAAACCCATTTATCAAAACTTATCCAGGTGTTCAGGTCAAATAATATTGTATATGTTCCGATTAAAAGTGAACTTTTATTTCTATTTTACTGAAAAAAAACAACGGGATAGCCTTTTTTAAAATTGCCTATTCAATGTTTTAATTTTACAATATGCAATCATTTTAAGCCGAAATTAAGGTTTTATTTCACACCTCAACCAACCCCGTTTTCGCTTCTTGGAGAGGCGCTTGGTTTGAGTATGAAAGTTAATACTCGGACCACGTAATGTCGAGTGTATAGATTCTAGATTTTGTGAGTTCAGTGTGAATCTGTTTTTAAGCAAACATGTTTGCGGAACATAATCTCAAACTATATTTTAAAATATAATATATATACTTTGTTTATTTAAAGATTTCCCTATGCAACTAGGACTAGCCAAAATTTAATCACAGATTTGCTATTTAAACAAACGTGGTAGAAGACTCTAAGCTAGTGCTACTTGCTGCTATATATATAGCTTGTGGTTAATAAGGACGAAGATGTTAACATTTCTATCTATACTGTTCTCATGTAAAACATGTAAAACATGTGAAATCTGTCTATATACAATTTGAAACCACGTTTCAAAACATCTGACCAATTTTCAGATCACTGAATTTCAATTTTGTTTAAGACAAAAGAATTCACATTCAAACAGCTCCTTTTGACAATCAAAAGTCGGTACACTCATTGCCAACCCATTTATGTTTGTGCTGTCGAATAGGTATCTTCTAAGTTTCTTTGTAATTTTTGTTCGATTTGAATGCGTGTTTTTGGTTTTCTGTTTTCTGGGAATGCTACGTTTCCTGTTTGACTTTTACACCTACTTTTAATCAGCATACGACACATACAGGCAAATAATTTCTTCCGCAAAGAATTTCTGGCGAAATGAACATTACACGGTGAGGCCAGAATACGTTTGTTTATGATAACACATTTATACTGAGGAGTGTATGTGTGTGTGTATGTGTGAGTGTGTATGTGTTTCGCGGGAGGGTGTGGCTGACGGGGAGCGGGGAGTAATAATAAATTGATTAGCCTACTGAAATAGGGAACCATTGAAAGTAGCTATCACAAACAAGAAAGAAATTACCAGACTAGGTTATATTTATTTTGTTTATAGTGTTACGACTCACAAGCATCGAGTTAATCGAGAAATATATGTTTCGGTTGTTTTGATAAATTAAAAAAAAACAGACATTTGTAAATTTGTATTTGAGTCACTGAAATAATAAAATTAGATCCCTATTAGTCGTAATCGAGCCCTTATTATGGAAACACTTCGTTTCTTTACGAAACTTTAAACTTTAAACCCGCCAAATAACAAAAGAAATTACTCTACAAACCCATTTATCAAAACTCTATCCAGGTGTTCAGGTCAAATAATAATGTATATGTTCCGACTAAAAGTGAACTTTTATTTACGGTTACTTAGAATACCCATGATCGAATATGCGTAAAATGAATTATGAGTTGGTAACGCTCCAGTTTTGGGGTTTTCATACTTTCATACCCCATCCAACCCCTTCTCCAAGAAGCGAAAACGGGGTTGGTTGGGGTATGAAATAAAACTTTAATTTCGGTTTTAAAAGTTTGCATATTGTAAAATTAAAACATTTAAAAGTTAATTTTAAACAGTTTTTTTCAGTAAAGGGCTTTTTAAACGTGTTTTGCTGTCGAAATATCCTGCTTATGTAATGGAATTAAGGCGGGACCACGTAATGTAGAGTTTGGATTCTCAAAATATGTAAGTCATATATAGATCTCGTCGCCAGTAGTTTTAGAAACGGTGTGCAAACGGTTGTAAAATTTTGACTGTTGTTGTTGTTGTAAAATGTGACTGTTGTTGGTGTA
Source organism: Cyrtodaria siliqua (assembly GCA_037043455.1). Lineage (NCBI taxonomy): Eukaryota > Metazoa > Mollusca > Bivalvia > Adapedonta > Hiatellidae > Cyrtodaria > Cyrtodaria siliqua. Next base: position 222,416 of record JAWPHD010001818.1, on the reverse strand, counting down.
CATACGGTTGTAAAATGTGACTGTTGTTGGTATACATACGGTTGTAAAATGTGACTGTTGTCGGTGTACATACGGTTGTAAAATTCGGCTGTTGTTGGCGGGATAGTTACTTTAACGTGTGGTATTCTAAACCGAATGCTTAATTTTTAGAATTTAGTGATTAATTAAGAAATTAAAGTAAATACTTCATTTATCTAGAGTGATAGTCAATTGACATATTCAAATCTGCGATGACGCACCAACATGTTACCGTCATGCTTCAGTACTCAGTTGACGAATGTGTATGTTGTTGGAAACAGCAAATTATGTTTATATATTTCACGGCATAGAGAATTATAATATCAATATTATTTTCTGAATAAGAAACATTGATTTTAAATTTCTTAAAGGACATAGGCAGTCGTGAAGTTTGTTTTACAATTACCACTTATCTGACAAAGCAAGGTCTACGAACATGACGAAAGTGTCTTATCTTGTTCTTCAAAACACTCTATTTAAAAACAAACATTTTCCTTTCACAATTTTCGTTTTATGAGGTGTATAGAATCATTGGTAGTAAATAATCTTTTTCTGTTTAAATTAAATTGTCTGAGCTGATGTATTTTAGATCATTTAAAACATTTCCTGACTTGCAGATATATCACATAAGAATACATTTAGGCAGCTGTGAACTGATTTTGTGCATTTTCCCATGCAACATTTATCACTAAGTGTAACATTTCTCAGACAAAAAGATTCTTTACTACCCGAATGAAGTGTGTTTTTAAAACGAAAAATTACAGTCACAATAAGCTGAGGTATAAATGAATTATTAAAGTGTGACACTTCTAGAGATACAATGAAATTATGTAAATATTGGTGCAAAAAAACAACAACAAACTATTAAAACATTCATAGTCATAGGAATAATTTCAGAAATATTGCTATCGTACAGCTAAAGGGTAAATCTAAATCAGAAACTAAAAGACATTTTCCTTTCATTTTTAATTTAAAAAGTTAACCCAAGTGGTTCTATACCCACTAACCAACTGCATGTAATTTTTCTAAAACTAGCGGCGTAATGTTTTTTTTCTAAAGTAAAACTACCTCAGTTAATAATATTGATAAGTGACTATAATATACAATACATAATGTGTATAAATAAGAATAAACATTTCAGATTTGAATAATTTAGATCTTGGCTAGAGTTGTTTTTTATTGCTTTAAAGTAGCTATCCCGCCAACAACAGCACATTTTACAACATAAGTACACCGTTTCAAAACCTACTGATGACGAGGTGTATATATATAACTGATTATTTTGAGAATCCAAACTCTATAGACACTGTATAAACGGGTTTAATCAGCCAGGCCAAACCCCAAAAAACTGGGGCGTTGAATTCAGAGTTACCAACTCGTAATTAATTGTACGCATAATTATTCAAACACGGGTATTTTAATCGTAAATAATACATTATCATATGGCCTAAACACATGGATAGAGTTTTGATAAACGATTTTGTAGTTGTAATTTTGTCGTTATTTGGTGGGTTAGTTTCTTTAATGAAACCTATTATTTTGAAATTAAATACGTTTTAACTTTCTCTATAACATGGACATATTCAAACTTTCAAAATCATTTTGGGAAAATTAAAGCAACAATGATGTGTGTTAACCTCCATTTACACCATACGTTTTTGCGAACATAAAATATGTGTTTATTTTCCAACTTTTTTCATAAGAAATAGCTACTTGGCATAGCTTTTGGTTAACAGATACACAACAATGTCACATGCAATATTTATTTCTGATCGCCACTTGTTATTTGTATTAAATGATTTGATCTTTTATGACGTGAAACATTAAAGGGACACATGGCAATCTTGATTTTTGAAAAACTCACGACATCCCTTAGTTTTTCTAAATAACTTGTATTTGTTAAAATCAAAATGATACTGGATAAATAAATCGAGACTCTAATTTCAATGAAAAAACACTTCAAGATTGCCATGTGTCCCTTTAACAACAAAACATTAAAGTTATATCATCTCTGAATATCATTTTCAGATTTGTGTTGGTCGATATTTGGAAACTACCAGTACAAAGTTGTGACATCAGGAGGTGGTTTGACCTTCGATGGAGCGTCAGCCATGTGCGAAAGTGAGAACACAACGTTGTCTAGTATACAAAGCAAGGAAGAGGACAACTTCGTACAAGAATTTGTGTAAGATCATAAAGTCTACTTATATATATCACTGTTTTATAACTACAACATTGTTAGGATGAAATAGAGGATGTTTGTTGTTTTGGAGTGAATAACAGATTTTATTTCATCGAGAAGTGTGTTATTCACTACAAAACAATAATTTTTCTTTTTATTTTATGCTTTATAATCAAAGTGTACTGCAGTAGGCAGACAAATAAATAAATAGTTGACGTCATTGGCTTAGTATGATAAAATTGCTATTTTTAACTCCCCATAACTTCTAAACTACTGAACCGATTTAAATAATCTACTACTCATTTTTATAGTTAAGTTATTTCCAATTCAGTGATATAACTTTTATAGCAATTTTCGGAAAAAAATAGTTTTTGAAAAAAAAATGACATTTTTTTCTGTAAAAGAGAACAGTTCTGAAATACATGACCGGTTTAAAAACTATAGCTCGTTTTCTTAGACAGTAGAATTATATATTTTAAACAGTTCTTTTCTAAACAAATGAAAAATAAATTGTGTTTTTGTTATTGAAAACAAAGTAGTTCACACGTATGAAATACCACTTTTATTTCATTGCTAAAATCCACTATTTCACTGCTAAGCATAAAATAAATGGCACTCTCCCATCCTCATTATCATATAAATGTCCGTTTTATTTATATTTTCAAGATCAAACAGGTGATGCAGCTAATACACTGATAACGCAATATAGAAAAAAAACAGTATTTTTGTGAAAGTTGTATACCTACAAGTAATACAAGTAAATATACAAGTCGAACAGGTAATGTAGAAAAACACGCATTCAGTACAAACACTTTTACAAGGATTAATTGAAGATACAAAACATGTGACACCAAAAATATAACAGGCTTGGCATTAGGAGTACCGAATTAAAAAGGTCAGTGACAAAAGCCTGACGTGGGGTTTAAACCAGGTATTAGGATAACCAAAGTAAATAGAAAAGACAAACAGGAAATGTAGTGTTCAGGGACCACAGTCAACCAACAACTCGCATCGAAACAAACAACAGTTAGAACGATAAATAACTAGACGGGTGTTCCGCGGAACACGTGTGTCGCCTGTCAGAGCTTTGTCAGTATTATAACAAGGTCTTTTGAGATAAATGACCTTGACAGACTGGCCTGACTAAGTTTTCGTGAATAAAAAAATGAGTATTTAACCCATATAATGACCTTCAGTGTGAACTTGACCTTTATATTTTAGGATGACCATGTCGATGTTGTCATGATGAGTATATATTGAAAGTTTGATGAAGAAATATCAAGAAATGAGAAAGTTATAGCCAACGTTAAGGTTTCGTGACGGACGGACTGACTGACTGACTAACGGACTGACTGAGGACGGACGACAAAGTGATCCCTGTGTATCGCATTTTTCTTCGAAAAGGCGACACAAAAAGGCGTCATTTGACTTCTCAAACATAAAAACGTTCATAAATAGGAATACCGCATCACTCATGCAAACTATGTATTTTGCTGTTTGTCTCAAATGCATTCGTGTTCTGTTGGCAGAATGACACAGCTAAGTATTCCACTATGGATTGGTCTGCGCAGACATGATAACACGTTCAACTGGACGGATGGATCTGCTGTAGACTATGTTAACCCAAGCTACAGGAGGAAAGCATTTTCAGGTAGTAACTATTTTTATACGATGCAGAAGAACGGTCAATGAATACAATATATACTGACGGTCAATGAATACGTACCTGTTTATTATATGGATGTTACATTGTATTTTAAAGTCACACGGGTAGAAAACATAAGTTGCACATCTTAGTACCGGGTATGTCCAACCGTTTTACCGTTTTATGAAAACAACCCGACGTCACATTATTTCAGCATGTATCTCTAGTATGAGTAGTGGTCTGGTGTTATCTTGATGGAATAACGCGATGTCGGGATGAATTACCAGGTAAGCTGACTGTGTGACTTCTGTTTTCTACCCGTTTGACTTTGAACACTAGACTCACTGATTGTCTCAAAATTCCTTAACATGGTGTTAAGGAATTTTGAGACAATCAGTGTTTGCAATTGTTAATTAATATGCTTCAATTTAAAAATTACTTTAGCAATACAATTCAACACAAATATAACCTACTGGTGTGTTTTCATTGACCGTCAGTATATACATTAAAACTAAACTGCTATGTATAAGGCACAAATAGAGCTTCCCATGTGAATAGATGTTTAATAGACTGCATCACTCCAAACTACAACTAAACAGTGTTTGACATAGTCACGTGATAATTCTGAAAGTACACTGTATCAACTCAAACGGAAATCGGCGAATATATTTGTGATTATGTTTGATAAGCGCACTGTTAGACCGTATAAAGCTCCTCCATATAACGCTCCCCGGGGAGCATTATGCGTATCTTACATCCACTTAAAGCTCCCCATGAGCTTTATGCGTACCATTTTTCCGCATAAAGCTCCCATGTAGCTTTATGCGGAAGACATGTACATATGATTTTGAGATAGTCGACAAACGTTCCGCTTAAAGCTCCCAAACTAGATGATGATCAACGTCATCGTCATAAACAAGCAAAATATAATCATCATCCTCATCATCATCAAAAGCAGCAGCAGCAGTAGCAGTCAATCTTCTTTATCATCATCATCATCATAAACATCATCATCATCATCATCGTCATCATCATCAAATTATCCTCATCGCTGACCAAGGTACCCAAGGTACTCGTAATACGTAAAACAACAATTTATAGCTATATTTAACTTTTATAATGTTATATAACAAAATTGCTTCAATATTTTTTAGAAGCACTTCAATATACCGTTGAAGCAATGTTATAGAAATCTGCCAGTAATTATTGTCTATACCAAATGTCCAATATTCTGTACCACGTCGGTGATCGTACACTGTACAAAATCACAACAACATCTTGAAATAATTTGTTAAAAAATAAAATAAAAAATAATATGATGATGATGATGATGATGATGATGATAAAGAAGAAGACGATGACAAAAAAAGAAGATAAAAAGAGAAGAAGTAGAAGAAGAAGAAGAAGAAGGTGATGGTGATGATGATGATGATGATGATGATGATTATAAAAATATTATAAATATATATATATATTGTCTTTTATTATTATTGATGTATTGTTCTTATTATTATTTATGTCTTGTTTTTATTCAAGCTGGGGAGCTTCATGCGGATTGAGTACACATCCTCTCCGTATAAAGCTCCCAGGGGAGCGTTATTCGGAGGGAGCGTTATGCGGTGCTACAACCGACGTATAACGCTCCCCGGGGAGCGTTATTCGGAGGGAGCGTTATGTGTTGCTACAGCGCACTGAAAGGAGTTATTAATCGGAACATATTTTGTGAAGTACTGTTGAAGTACTGTTCTTAACAAATATCCTGATATGGTTTTGACATTAAATGTTTCTTTAAACTGTATGTGTATTTAGATAAAAGTTTTTATGTTCAGTATGTATGCGTGTTTATAAATAATGATTACTCTGAAATTAATGTGTAAAACACGGCGCGTTTCACTACATTTAACAGAGCGTGTATTTCCCGCGTTTTATTGTTCAAAGTACTGAAACGATCTGCCTGCACCATTCTGTCCGTCATAAATCGTGGTTTGAGCCGTCAGGATACAATTTGTGGACACATATTTGGATAAAAACACAAAATAATATTAAGTTTGATAGGATTATCTTTCTATTTCATTTTTATTTCATTTTTATTCTTCTTTGTCTCCACCATTTTATTTTGCGAAATAATCATTTTTAATCATTTTTTATCTGTTTTGATGAGACTGGTGTCATACTGTCTTTTCTGTCCTATGGTGGGTAACTGAATATTTGTTTTTGCGGAAATATCGGATAACACCGGTAGATCATGTACACCGGTAGTAGATATACGGAGGATAAACAACATCAACATCCTTACCGGCGAATTGATGCTGTGTGTCAAATTTTCTTGTTTATATATAATGTCGATAGATCTGAACTAGACAATATTTTCGAACAACAAGAGAACAAGAAGGGATATCCGGTTCATTATTTTAGCTCTCCTGGCCAAAAGAGCTTATGGGATGCCAAGTTGTCCGTTGTCCGTCCGTCGTTAACTTTTGTATGGTTAAGACGATAGGGCCTTCATCATTTTTCATCCGATCTTTACCAAACTTTGCCAGATGTTAATATCAATAAAAGCTCGAAAAAGTTTGAAAACCAGCCAGATCGGACCAGTTACAGCGAAGTTGTGGCTCTTGATTTAGTTAAAAACGCTATATTTAGCCTCGTTAAGATGATTGAGACGATTCATTTTTCATTCGACTTTTACTAAACTTTATCAAATTGTTAATATTAATAAAAGCTCAAAAAAGTTTAAAAATCAGTTAGATCGGATTAGTTACAGCGGAGTTATGGCCCTTGATTTAGTTAAAAAGGCTATATTTTCCCTCGTTAAGACGATAGTGCCTTCATTTTTCATCCGATCTTCACCAAACTTTACCAAATTGTTAATATTAATAAAATCGCAGAAAATTGCGAAAATCAGCTAGATCGATTTAGTTACAGCGGAGTTATGGCCCTTGATTTAGTTAAAAATGCTATATTTTGCCTCGTTAAGACGATAGGGCCTTCATTTTTCATCCGATCTTTACCAAACGTTAACAGATTGTTAATATTAATGAAAGCTCGAAAAATGAAAAAAAGAGCTATAATAATATCGGATTAGGGACACCGGAGTTCCCTTGAAATATTGAACAATGCCATTTTCACCCTTCTGAACAATCTAGCGCCTTCATTTTGCATTCGATCTTTCCCAAGTTTGGCCAGATTGCTGATATCAATGAAAGCTCGGAAAAGTTTGAAAACCAGCCAGATCCAAACCAGTAACACCGAAGTTATGGTCCTTTTTCAATATTTGGTAATGTACGCTGGAAACCCTAGGAGTCGTGGATTCAAATCTCACTGGAGGCATATCTTTTTTTCCATAGGAAACCTTGGTTCATGGGTTCATTTTTTTAATTTTTTTTTTATAACAAACCTTGGTTCATGGGTTCAATCTTTAAATTATTATTGTTATTTTTTTATTTTTTTTATTTTTTTTGAAACAAAATATATATATATATATAACTTTCTTTTAATGTTTTTTAAAACAAAATTCATATAAGAAAGGATATTTTTTTCTTTTAATTGGGAACGTAGGTGCCCTTGTTGGATCAGTTTTAGAGATATTATGGGAAGAACTTCTTCTTCTCTGAAACTAACAGAGATAAAGGTTGAATATTTTTTATTTATTATCAGCTTATTGATCCTCTACCAAGTTTTTTTCAAATGGTGACTCCTGGATCAAACTTTGCCCCGCCTGAGGGGGCACAGTTTTACTTAGACTTATATAATGAAAAACTTCAAAAATCTTCTTTTCTGAAACTATAAGAGACAAAGGTTTAATATTTTGTATTTACCATCAGCTTATTGTCTTCTACCAAGTTTGTTCAAATGATGACCCTGGGGTCAAATTTGGCCCCACCTCAGGGTCACAGGTTTACATAGACTGATAGGGAAAAACTTAAAAAATCTTCTTCTCTGAAACTACAAGAGCAAAAGTTTTAATATTTTGTATTTTATTGTCAGCTTATGTTCCTCTAAAAAAATGTTCAGGTGGTGACCCTGGGGTGTAATTTGGCCCAGCCCCAGTGGTCACAGTTTTACATAGACTTATATATAGGGGAAACATTAAACATCTTGTTCTCTGGAACTACAAGAGTCAAAGGCTTAATATTTTGTATTTAAACTCAGCTGGTCCTCTACCAAGTTTGTTTGAGTGGTGACCTCAAATTTGGCCTCACCCCAGTTTTTTTTAATGGAGTTGTGACCCATTAAATGTTTTACTACAAAAACATGGTCCGGACTAGTTCTCCTGAACCCCTGGCCAGATTTTAGCGAAACATTGCAGGAATGATCCGTACCAAGCCTAGTTGTGCATATCGTCACAGTGTTCCTGTTGAATGATTTTTGGTGGAGTTAAGGCCCTTTAAAGGTTTTAATACACAAGCCTTTTCCGACTACTTTTCCTGATCCCCCGATAAGTTTTTTTTTAGCCAGTAGAGCGTCCACAGGCCCTCTTTGGCCTCTTGTTTTACATACAAGGCCGATAGAGCTGAATTAGGCTATATACATCTGAAGGGAAAATAACGCAACAAAGCATCTGACAAAGTTTCAGAAAAAATCGAGCAGCGGGTGTTGAGATAAAATTGGTTTAAAATGTGGCCGCCGTCGCCGCCGGAAAAGTGACTACTGTGGCTCGCTACCCACTATCGTTGGCAATACAAAAATAGGTCTATTTGCGGTAGCGCTAATTGATATAATCTCACCGTGAACTATACCGCGTGATGTCCAACAGACGTTTACGTAGTTTTTAAGACTATTAATTGGACACTGGAGCTTAACATCGCCTCAAAACATAACATCAAAGATGAATTTATTCCAGTTAATTGCGAGAGAAAAATACCTAACAGACGCAAGTGACTTACTTAACATCAAACATGTTAAAATACTGTAATATAATTTACAAAAGCGAAATGCAATCGCTGATTCAAGATGACCTCGATGGGAACTGTGTTACAGGGAGAAATGTTTTGAACTCATGAGATAACTAACGTGGGTGAATAGCAAAATGTCATACATATATCACGTTTTATTAGACATCACGTTTGATGAGGACACATTTGGTTGATTTTCCATTTCAGAGAAGACAAGCTTTTCATTTTTTACCGATTGCATTATGTTTTACTGTTTTTATTTGTATATTATAATTGAAACACTACAACAACTACAGGTCAAGTCGATCATTTGTTACGTATATTTATACTATTTGCAGTTCATAACAAAACGTTCAGGTTTTAGTTAAATATCAAGCAAGGTTAGCGCGACATTGACAGCAATGGCCGTATGAAGTTTCAGGAAAATCCACCGATGGGTATTGGAGTAGACTGGCCTTATGTTTGCTTATGTTTATACTACTTGAGAGAACTCAAGCTATCATCAAATAAAATGGTTTGCATTAAGTCCCCTTTGAATTATTGTCTTCAAACATAAGTGGTTCAGAGCTATTCAGAAATTCAGTTTGGGATTTTAAGATTTTATTTTGATTCAGTTTGCAAACTATTAAAAACAAATTATTATTACACTTAAAAAGACAAATGTTTGGTCTGGCAGTTATGCAACATGTTGCGCAAGGTCGGTTCCTGAGGTATCCTCCTGATTCCGAGGTCTGCAGTACATACCGCTTCTTTGTCATCTAATTGACGTGATTTATCATACAGATGCTTTAAATTCCTATTTTCAAACTGCACCAAAATTTACAAATGCGCTTGCATCCGCCGTATTTACCTTCCTTTGGCAACGCAGAGGTTGTGTGAATTTTACTTAACATATATGTCACACGTTGCTGACTTTATTTAAATTGATTTCACGAATCCGATTATTGGTAACGCGATTAACAGGAGAAAACCTGATGCTATGTATTTAACACATAACCCGCTACATATACATGTATATAATGGACTGTTCTTTCTTTGAATTAAAGACCATTCCATTTATGTGAACAAAGGGGTGTTTTGTGGAAAAGTACTGATCAGCAGTCGGACAGTGTAAACTCGCAGGCTGATTTGGGTTTACAACGGACGCAAGGGCTATTATGTATATCGTGCTGAGCGTGTCAAGGGTTAATAAGGTTTTACTGTATTACTTGTTTAAAACATTAAACCAGTATTTAGTTATTGTCATCGAGTTATCAGCGTATTCCTTGCATGCGTGGCCGGGATAGCAAAGACTATGCGGCGTCTGAAACGTTCTCGCCTCTCACCGCAACAGGTTTGAATCACACTGGGGACTTGTCAAGTGAGAAAGTATTGATTCTTCCGGATGACGGGACGTATAGCAATCGATCGTTATACACGTACCAGTACTAAAAATGACGTAAAAGTCCATTCAAACAAACAAACACATTCCTTGCATGTGAATCGTCAGATTATAGCCCACGCGTTGCCATGTGTACCGGACGGTTTGCCTTGCGTGTTTTATAAACCTCTCAGGGACACTACAAACCATCAAGTTGAAGATAAATATTTATCTGTAGGTTTTGTTTATGCATAATCTTATTATATACTAAGAAAACGTCTTAGATCGACCGAAAAAAACATTCATGTAAAGTGTACTACGGATAGTTTGAAAGAACAGTCGTCTTTTATTCAGTACGTCATACACATATTTACAAAAATTACAAGCACAATACTTTCCTGCAGTAAAATTTGAGGAATTATTTGGTGCAAAATGCAGTAGAAATCAAAGAAGAGACGGGAGCAATAATTGCAGAGTACAATTACAATGTGTCGGCAATATCCTATTCAGGAAGCACACATAATGACATGATTGAACAGAAGTGCCTAACAACTACACTAATAATGCTCTTCTCAACTGCTGAAGTGTCTAATTTGAGGCTTCGGATGATCCGCACGAAATACACAGCAAGATCTTGAAAGACGCTGAATCGTTCTTTTTTCTCACTTTTGTAATTACATTATCTGTTAAACTGTCTCGAATTCACTTGATTGTATTTTCCTATATAAGTTTGCACAAATAAAAAAGAGAGGTCAGAGCGTTTTTTTAGTATTGATCGATTCAGTGCAACAGATCGTTTTAAATGTCAAACAATGATAATCGACACTTTTCGGCAATACAACAAGTTTCGTTTTTATTTAAAAAATAACTTTCTACTTATAATAATATCCTATTCATAATTTTCAGTATTACCCAGACTTTCAACTGCCATTATTTCAGATATACACTAACTGTATTCTTGAAATATCAAGGTCCATATTATGTAGTAAATTTCTTATTGCTCTTTATTATTTATGCGGACATGCACATGTTATTTCTTCCTACGATTTAATCTAAAAGTTATATTCAGGGCTGTCAAATACTTTTACACGATATATATTGTATAGTTTATGTCTTCTGAAGCTTATTGAGAACAGTCAAATATTAACATAGTCAATAGTAAAATGTTATTTCGTCTTACCACTAAAAGTAGATAAAAGTTAAACAGGAAATGTAGCATTTAAGGACCACAGATGACCCAAAACATGCACAGAAACAAATCACTAATTACAAAGATGAATAACATCATAAAAACAAATAGGGCTACCGCCTTGGAAATGTCTGTGACAAAAACGGCGACTCTCTAATGTATTATACGGACAGTCAAATAATAACGAAATCCATACTGTGTAGCTAATAATGTCTTTCTCTTAAGTATTAACATGTCAGTTAAATAATAACACGGTCAATAAGTTTATTACCTGGATTCTAAACATACCCGTGTCTTAATTCTAAGACATAGGGCAACATACGCAACATCCCTTTGGAAACGACCTTTGTCTCTGTTTGCGTTTTCTTTTATTTCAACAGTTATATTCTAATTGAAAACTGATTTATTGCTATTTCAGAGAGCTGTATTTATGCGTTCCAAGGATGGACAGATGCGAGTTGTGTAGACGCCAAACTTTATTTCATCTGCAAGCGAATAGGTACGCATGCGTGACACTAGATATAACTAACCTGCTCAAAATTATTATCGGATTGCTTGTCGATTTTCCATATGGTTAAGTGTTAAATGCACCATTTTGACGGCCATTCTAAAGGCTTTTCTGTACAAACCCGTTTTTTATGCCAAATGCTTATCCGGACATTAAACCTTTGTTGCAAATCAGAATATCAGTGCTTCCGATCCTATGAAGTGTCATGGACAAACATTTGTAAATTTTCATTTCTTCAAAAAGCTATTTTTTATCCTTGCAAGTCTGCAACTAAAACGAAGCCTGTGGATTTCTGTCTTTTACTATTAATTCATTTTAATGAAATGCTAGAATATTAGTTAAAGAAATTTATTCCATTTCAATACTAGAATTGTATAGACTTTCAGATTTTAGCAATATTCCTTACAAAACACCGGTATGCACCAATAATGACCTCACGGTGTCTTTTATGACATCTACATCATTGCAAATTAACTCCAGAACTTCAAAACGTGCATAACTTCATTTACAAATGCTGTAAGTTTAATTTGGAATGATATAATTATGTCAAATGGTGTCATTGATATCGACAGAATAAAATCGTTAACACAAGAAACACCCCATAGAACTAAATACCAATATCAGTATTAATTTCACAGAGTATAGAGTAAAGGTGGGTAATATGGCATTTAAACGTATACCACTAAAAAAAAAGATTGTAAAATTCATAAAAGAGTATGAGGGTGGACCTTTGGAAACGGCCGAACAAGATCAATATGAAATATTGCAGTCTCGGTTTGACTGAACGGTAGTGAAATATACTTGCTACCGTTCACACCCACTAGCCCCGGGTTGAGCAGAACTCGATATTAATGTTTTTCAAAATATCTATGAGCTTAAAATAACTAACTAACATGCATTATTTATTATTATTAGTTATATGCGGGGTCCTTACTCCATTACCGAAATGCCACGGAATCCGTCTGGGTTGGCTATGGAAACTAGTAAGTTGTAATGTTTTACACTGATTTGATTAATTGATTTAGAAGTGTTGAAGTCGACAGCATTGACATTTGGCATCACATGGATGATCTTTATAGATGTAAACTACGTGATTCATGTTCAATCCACTGTTATGGTTGCGTTGATGTGTTCGTGCTTTGGTTACATTTATTTAGTAAATATTACTTGATTATAAATAATAATTGAATCAAACGTCATACAACACTTTTATTTGACATAACATATTTTCTTTCAATGCCAAATTACTGAAGAAACGCATAATTAAATAAGAGACCCAAGAGGGCCTTTATCGCTCAACTGGCTTTATGGGGTCTGTGGTTGGGGGTGGGGAGTAAATTAGTTGTTGTGGCACTTATGACAAAACTCTTTGCTCTGCACTGAGCAAAATGGCAGTTGAACATATAAATATAACTAAATACTGCAAGTTCCCCAAGTTGTACCCATGAAGTGGGGGCTATTTAGACATAATTAGATTCGTTACCGCATCATACTTATATACATGACTGCGCAGGTCAAACAGTACAATAAATAACAGTTATTGCATTTAACGTTTTTATTAAACCATTGTCAATAACGTGGATGATTCATAGATGATCAAATTGAGCAGACGTTACATATAAACAACAAAATGCTAGGCAAATATGAACACTTACTGATCGCAAAAGCTTAATTTTGATACACATATATATACAGATATTCTCTGAAAAACAGGTACCGTAGTCCTTGATTTTATATATTAATATACAGTAAAACTATGTGGTTTGCGATTGAAAGACAATTGGAGAATTTAAGAAAAGTTAAATGTAGCAGCAAACATGACTGAGGGCTCAGTTTATCTAAAACGTGCTGAGGTAACAGGAATATATTTTGCAATAGCTATGGCATGCACATTGTAGGAAATATTGATGTCATTTGAGGAGGCGGTCATATAGTTTATATTTTAATAAACGAAAACTTGTTTTAGTATGTTTACTAGTCTATGTTCTACTAGTTCTGTTGTATCAACCTTTTTATTCGTATCCTTAAAATGGACCCGTTGAGAGAAATATGCCAATTTCAAATGTGTACTATATTCCTGTTATCCACCAACTCCATAATTTATAAAGTTGTGTTTAGGATAGAGGCCAAGAAGAAATATCGTCACCATTAAGAAACCGAAATGGAGGGAACATAGTAAAGATTTCTCTTCATAGCCTCTATCAAACTTAGTGTTTACTACAGGGTTATTGATAATCTCTATATATATTATTCGTGAAGAGAGGTGGTAGTAAAATCTTCACGAATAATGGAAGCAAGTATTTGAAAGTTTGAGGCAACTGATTGGTTGAAACATGTGTGTAAACACCAATATAGTATACTTCGCTCTAAGTATCTACTATATACTCATGAGTGAGGTTATTAATGCTACATGATAAACCGACATGCAAGGACACGAACCTTAACGTTACACCCTTATATTAAATGTATCACCATGATATTACAATCTGACCTCATAAATGTGATGACGTATTGAAGATGGCCGTCAAGCACTCACTGAATCGTTGAAACTGAAGTCCCCTTTAAGAGAACTGAACCAACGTAATAACGCAAAGTGATCGTTTGTGCCTGTATAACTTATGTGATCGACTCTTAATTCTTATATTATATGTAAACAAATGAAGTTGCTAAGTGATTGTTTCGATACAACTGTATGCTGAGGATATGCAAAAATATGTGCTTGAATTAATAGTATTCACGTTCTGATTTATATCTAGTCAATATTTCATATTAAACGTACACTGACTTCTTTAAATTGGAAATGAATCCTAAACTTTACTTGTTAATTTCGTTCCTATAGTGAGCCAGACACACTAAGTGAGTTCGATGGTTAAATTAAATGTAAAACATCTTGGTATACCGTTTTTTCTGAAAGTTATCTCTCATTCCAAACCTTGATGTAAAACACGTCATTATGCAGAATACAATATGGAAAATATCCAGGTTGAGTTATGACTTTGGCTCCATTACGTGGTCCCTGTATTAACTTTCATACTCCATCCAACCTCTTCTCCAAGAAGCGAAAATGGGTTTGACAATAAAACCTTAATGTTGGCATAAACATTTCTTTACACACGTTTTATTTTCAAGGAAGTCCGTTATAAAATCCTGTTAACATAAGTTTCTCATCGCTTAATGGAATTAATGCGGGACCACGTAATGAGTCGATATCTAGCAATTCCAAACAAAACCGTCTGTTAGGTTGACATTTATAGTTCCTTCCGGCGACATAACATGTCTCAAATAACTACTGCTCTTTTTACCCCAGCAGGAGTTCAGTAAGTGTAAACTTCCAAAAGTAACTAGTAGTGTGTGCAATAAGCCCCAAAGCATACTCGTGTGCTTTTAATGAACGACAAACGTAAGGCTTCCTTATTTAAGAAAAACATTACATTGCATTAGCAACAAATATACACTCAGTACATAGAAAACCGCAACGCTTGGTATTTTTTTTAATTTCTAGAAAGGAAGTGAAGTCCTCGTGCAAAATACGTTTTAACTGAAAGAGGTGTAGAGCAAATCTTATGCAACTGTTTATGGTCATATGTTAACTTTTGGGACAAAGAGACTTGTATACTAACTTAAAATACAATCTTTATATGAACACAAAAACAGCGGAATATAAATAATCGAAAATCAAACATGTTGACTTTTTAAAGTAACAATAAAAGGCGAACTAAGGCCAGGAACACAATGAAGAAAAACAGAAATATAGTTGCTGTAATTAAAGAAATTGGTAGAAACAACATTCAATCTTCACAAAATGTAATAACATGCACATTATTACTAATATGATGTTAATGTTAAATATAGTGTAGGTATACAGCCAAACGATCTTTATTGGTCAGAGTTCTGAAAAACTAAGAAATTGGCGAACGAATTTTAGAAATAGAATGATAAACACAAATTATCACATAACATGTATTGTGGGAGTGTAATAACACCATTCAATATGTTCGATAGTCCACTAGTGGTATAACATAACGTTAATGACGTCATGGGCGTCACGTTAATGTAGGTTTTCTGACGTAATGTGACTTTATAAGTTATGTAATAAATAGAATCTAACATTCGTTCTCATTCATGATTGAATTTATTAAACTTGTTAGCAAAAATGCTATAATGCTCGGCAAGAGTTTCGAATTATATCATTTTGCCAACTCGTTTAACAAATTCAATAATGAAATGAGTACTCATGTAAGGCAAACAAGAACATCATCTGTATGAAAAATGAGTATATTAAAGTGTAATAAATCATTGAATGACCACTAAAGGATTTTTTAATCATATGTTATGCTATTTACCAATATGCCATATATTGTAATTTAGAACTATGACGTCATTGTTCTCCAAATGGTGGCTCCCGGCCATATCTGGTTTAGAACAACTTTCAAATGGTCATATCTGCTTTGGTTATCTTCCAATATTGAAAATTACTTCGCCTGTTCAAAGTTTTTTTCAGAAGTCTCAATGATGAAATTGTTTGGATGTATGCCTACATTCCCCTTAAAGGGTCACACGGTAATCTTGTTTCTAAAATATACCGCGGTGTGACAAGAAGTTTTCATACTTTGAATATTTGAATATGTGATCAAAACATAATTGTATTTAATAATGTATAACTGTTGCTGCTTATCATAACTCTGAGGGTGCAATGCGTTATTTATTCAGTAAAACAATTGTCCAAACAATAAAGAAGTATAAATTCAATTTTTTATTATTACACCGACGATACCTAACATAATCATTGAAGAAAGATGGAAAATACATAGACTTTATTTGTAAATTCGAAACCGTTTATCTTAATTTATATTTAAAATCCCCAATTCAGATCTTGATTCTTTATTTTCATTCATTTTATATGTCGATTAGTAGTTAATTATCGTAAGGTACAGTAGTTTCGTGTATCTATAGAATTGTATTTATAATAAAATTTCATTTTTCTTTAAAATTTCATTTTTCTCTAAAATTTCATTTTTCTCTAAAATTTGATATATATTGTTACAGTAAAAATAATACTATGTTATGTATAAAACACTATAAAACTTATATCATATGTTAATACACATAACAGACCTATTTTTGTTTTAAAACATTGCAAAGAGAAGTATTAATAATATAATAAGGCTTTAAACAATATTTGAACAATGGAAAACAAGTGTGAAAGGAGATATTTGGAAATCGCCGAACACGATAAATACAAAACATAATGCAGTCTCGGTTTGATTAAGACTGTTCATGAACAGTAGTGAAAAGTGCTTGCTACCGTTCACGCCCTCTGGCCCCGGGTTTAGCAGAACTCAATATGTAGAATGCGAATAAATTGGAGCCATCCCGAAGATGGTATGCATATGACGGTGAACATGGAACGTTCAATGCGGTACTTTCACACCATTCCATGGCCAGCGGCGTATGGTCACAGTTTCTAACATTCTAAACATTTTTTAAGATCTCTAAGGCGATACCTGTCTTTGTTTGTGTTGGCGCGTGTTTTACTCCATTAACTAATTTGTCCTTGTAATTGTCGTTTGTTTCGACTGTGTTTTTAGTCGACAGTGTTCTGCGAATGCTACATATCCTTTTCGACTTTTATCACTTACATTTTCCGAGTATTAACTTTCATACCCCATCCAACGCCCGCTTCAAGAAGCGAAAACGTGGTTGGCTGGGGCATGAGATAAAACCTTAATTTCGTCTTAAAAGAATTGGCTATTGTAAAAGTAAAACATTTAATAGGTAATGTTAAACAGGTTATCGCTTTTTTTTAGTAAAATATGTTGATGAATATGTTTGATTGTCGAAATATCTGTTATAAAATCCTGCTAAAATAAGATTTGCCATCGCTTTATGACATTAAGGCGGAACCATGTAATGCGTTTCTGATATAAAATATATTTATAAAACCGGTATTTTGTAAATAATCAGTTGTTAAAATAAACATGTCTCTATAGTTCATTGGTTAGGGAGCTGGCTCGTTATGTTACAGACCCTCGGTTCGAAACCTTTTGCAGGCACACTGCTTTCATTGACTGATATATTTGGCGCCCAACGTGAAATCAGGATATTAGTCAGACTGCAACAGTGGAACAAATATGTACACCAGCCGGCAAAAAGTTAAAGCAGAGATTATGTTCGAATCTCATTAGGAAAAGGTGGCATGAAGAATGTCTGGCCGATACGCTCAGTATGTACATGAATCAAAACGGAAGTTTGATTATACCTGGTTCAAACACCAGCACAAGAGTTTTTTCTAACCATTGGGCGTTAATGCAGACTATTATTTGTTCCTGACATTGCAAACGTATTAGCATACAAGAAGCTAAAACATCACACTCTTTTAAAACAGGTGAAATAGAAGAAATCATTGAACTTGTTTAAGATACATAGTTGACCACTTCTAATAATCATAGCAACTGTTTTTTTAGTTTGATTTCATGAGCTCGAGCTGATTCCGCTTTCGTAACCACAACTGTGTTTAGGTTTATGGACCAGTCCAACATCAGGACTTGTAGCAATTGGAAGTAGTACAGACGTTTCACAACACACTTCATCACTATCCACGGAATAATCGCGTCTGTCCCTATCTCTATCGGTACTTTTACTAACTTTGTTCTTATTATCTGGAATAACTACACACGCTTTCGTACTATCGGAGCTTTTTGACTGAGCATGAGGTACGTACACAGCCCTACCTTCGTGGAACTCGTACAACTCTTCATCTTCGTACGCAGAATCCCTGCTACCGTTTTTCAATAAAATATACCCTTCATGCCGCGATGTAAAACTGTGCCTTTTATTTGGAGCGCCTTTCCAATCTAGAATTGGTCTGGTCAATTCAACAAGACTGTTAGACTTTTGTTTTGGAACCACTGCTTCATAACTTCCAGCATTTCTCCAAAGGAATGATAAGTGAGATGTTTTTCGCCATTCGTTTATATGTTTGTCTCTATCGCGCTGGTCGATTTCGGCGGGCAATCCAGGATTGTTCAGACGCCTCATTCGGACAAACGACTATATCATAAGGGTGATTAAACAATACATATGCCTTTAATGGCTGGATGAGTGAAACCACCTTTCGAAATTAAGGTATTAATTATTCGAAACTAAAGTATTTGCGAATGTACGACCGATATCGGTATATAGATATCGGGCTCAGCGATCTTCAAAGACCGGAATAAATAACAGTTCTGACTGAAACCATTTGAAATCAGGGCACAAATGCAAACATACATATGGGAATACGTTGGAAAATTGTTCCCTGCGAAATCATACCCTGCCTCAACCGCAAACTATTGCTTGGTTGAAACAACACACTGTCTAATGACACTTTATTCTCCGTGTAAACCCTAATTATGTTAATTCTCTACCTAATTGTTCTGTGTTCTTTGTGTAAATTCCTTAAACATGCAAACAAATACACTACCTAATGACACTTGGTTCTCCGTTTCAAATGGTAGACAAATGGCAAATTTTCTGTAGTCGCTGATTTCGAAGAGTGGTAACCCAGCTATGCCTAAACACACCAGCCAGCCTACTTCCATCGCATAAGCTGAAATAAATAAAAAAACGTATAATTGGATATAAAAGTCAACAGGAAATGCAGCATTCAAGGACCGCAGTCGACCACAAACACGCACAGAAACAAACAACAATTACAAATATGAATAAAAGGCAAGATAATACATCACAAAGATAAAATGGTTGGCAATAAAAGTCCGATTGGGGATTAAAAGCAGATATACAAATCGAACAGAAAAAAATATCATTCAAGGACGACAGTCAACCACAAACACACAAAGAAACAAAGAATAACTATAAAGATGAATAAAATGCAAGATAGGACATCACAAATGGGTTGACAATAAGGCTACCGCTTGGAACGGTCAGTGGCAAAACCAGGTTCTAGTGTGCACCCAACCTCACTCTTACCATATTGTCATCCCAATAAACATGATAAACGGGACAGTGTAAATAAAGATATCCCCTCCAGGTTATAATCTCTAACAAACAAGGCAGCATTATTAGGCAATATACGTAAAACACATCAATGATCATGTATGTATAAAAACAAATATAAAAAACAAAGGCCTAGAAAGACACAAAGTAATGCCCTGTTGTCAACCCTTTTGTGCTTGTGAAGTCTTATTTTGTCTTTTATTCATCTTTAAATTTGTTTCTGTGTGTGTTTGTGGTTGACTGCCGTCCTTGAATGCTGCTTTTCCTTTTCGATTTTTATATCTATATTGGTTCCCGGCTTCACCAAACATAACTCTTATCCTATTGCATCAGCATTGTGACTGTATACATACTCGTTTCGTTATTTATACATTTACAATACAATGTATAACAAGCTTCAAATGTACAAGAGCATGGATGTTTTTCACATGTACCACGGACATGTACACGTCTTTATTACCTAATATATTTTATAAGGAATCGTTATCTTACTATATTCAACTTATTTGCTTGGCGAAATATAATTCGGTTACTACGAAATTAGCAAACATGAAGTAATTTCGTTTTGGTTAGTCTGTGAATTATATAGAAACAAAAACATATTCCATTTCAACATCAGATGAGAACACAAATATACAGTTTTGTCAGTTCCCGATGAAATTATTTTTCAAAGACAGTTTTCTATTATTCTTAATGTCAGTGTCCTGTCATTCGTAATACTTGCCATTTTTTGGGTTAAGGTCAACTTTTTAATGAAAAGTTTGCTGTTTTAATCAGTCAAACACTGTCTGACTAAAACCATTAAAAAACAAGAGGGTCATGATGGCCCTATAGCACTCACCTGAGTATTGGCCCATTGTCGAACTTCTCCGAAAACTTATGGTATTATTAAGATTGCTCAAGAAATGAGGCCTCTGTCGTGTTAATAAGATGAACTATCACTGAAGGTGACTAATACCCCCGCAACACAGCTTTCAAGTGCAAACATTGCATAAAAGAGACCAATTTGACTCATTTAACCTCTGACTTTTTAGTTAGTTTTATAAAGATTGAATAACAAAATAATAGAAATTTTGGAATTAAATGACTGAAAGGGCCATAACTCCGGCGTTACCAGTGGGATCTGGAGGAAAAAAGTAAGAATTATAAATAATAATAATAATAAAAAAAATAAAAAATAAAAAAAAAAATAAAAAAAAAAAACACACAAAAAAATGGGTTTGGAAGTGCGGGGGTGGGGAGTATATGGATGGATATGAATCTGGAAACTTTATTGATATTAACATTCTAAACAAATCTGGTAAACAGCTGATAAAAAAAATGAAGTAGCTACAGATTTAACAAACGAAAACAAGGGCCATAACTCTGTCATTACTAAAAGATCTAGCTTGTTTTCGAACTTGTCCAAGATTTCATTGATACACAGCGATTTGCACAACTAGACATCATACGGATGCTTCCTGGCAAATTTCGTAAAAATCCAACAAGCCTTTTACATGTTTTAGGAGGAGTATATGCAAACAAATGGCATCGAACCATAACTCCTCAAAAATCATCAAACCGGAACAAAAGCATGATATGTACAACTAGACATCTTACCGATGCTTCCTGCCAAGTTTCGTCGAAATCCAACAAGGCGTTTAGGAGGAATAGCGACGACAAGAAATTTAAAGTAAAAATGTCAAGGGGCCGTAACTCCGTCAAAAATCAACGAACCGGAAAAAACGCAATAGGCACAACTAGACATCATCCCATTGCTAAGTTTCGTCAAATCCAACATGGCATTTTAAAATATATATATATATTCAATAAAAACTAAAAAATAAATAAATAATAATAATAAAAAAAACTAATAAAATAAATAAAAGTTTAAAAAAACAATTGTGTAAGTTTGGTTAAGATCTTATGGTCATATACGATCTGTTCAGGTTTGGTTAAGATTGCTCGAGGAATGTGGCCTCTATCATGTAAACAAGATGAAAAACTGCATTTCTTGCTTATTCGGGGGACATAACTCTGGTGTTACCGGTCCGATCTTGCCCATTATCGAACTTATCCGAGATCTTATGGTCATATGCAATCCGTGCAAGCTTGGGTAAGGTTGCTGAAGAAATTTGGTCTTGATCATGTAAACAAGATGAAAAACTGTATTTTTTTTGTCATTCAGAAGCCATAACTCTAGCGTTACTGCTCCGATCTGGCCCATTATCACATTCTTCCGAGATCCTATAGTCATATACAATCTGTGCAAGTTTGGTTAAGATTGCTCAAGAAATGTGACCTCTATCGTGTAAACAAGATGAAAAACTAATTCAGGGGCCATAACTCTGGCGTTGCTTGTCCGATCTGGCCCATTATCAAACTCATCCGAGATCCTATGGTCATTTGCAGTCTGTGCAAGTTTGGTTAAGATATCTCAAGAAATGTGACCTCTATCGTGTAAACAAGCTAAATGTTGAGGAGAGACGACGGACGCCGGACGACAGACGAAGAGTGGTCACAATAGCTCACCCTTTGAGCACGAAGTGCTCCGGTGAGGTAAAAGAAACAATGTTTGTGTGGTAGATTTTTGATAAAAACGTGGGTGTGCAGGATTGGCAGACTCGCAGCTTTAATCCACACGACTGAACTACCGAACCTGCCCATCATTATAATGGTGAGCCATAACTATATTGTCACCGAGACAAACTGCGATTTCGCGCAAAATGTGAAATAAATTTCTGAAATTGAGGACGTGGGATTTTAATGTGAGCTATTTGTTCTTCAATTTACTAAAACAAACTGATTTTGAAAGTTTATAATTATTAAGTGTCATTTTATTGTTTCGCTATATAAAGGAATCATGTCCTGGTTATTGTTTCCACAAAAATGAGAGTTTTCGTATGTTTTTTTATGACATATTGTTCGACCATGATACTGCGCAAAAACATATTGAATATAAATTCTACTTGTTGATTACTGCTGGCTTCGCTACTGCGTGTTTTTTTAAGTAACGTGGCAATCTGTGACAGGGAAGACAAAATGGCTGTTTAATATATCTGTATATATTTAACATTGTTTAAATAAAATGAAATACAATTTAGAGATTTTCATATTTTCTTCGTTTAATTTACCATACTGTTATGTGATACAATCATTACTGATGATTTTCAAAAATGTAATTAATGCAGAAAAACTAACGGAGCGCCACGAGTTTTAAAAAATCAAACACGATTGTCGTGCGTGCCTTTAATACTTCTGGTCTTTTGAGTAAAAACTTACTGGTGTTCTGAGTAAACACTTACTGGTGTTCTGAATACACACCAGTAAGTATTAAAGGGATATATAGGACTCTATACACCACTATTATCTCCCTTGAATACTCATGCCCTACAGATGAAAGAGGTAGATTAAAAAAAAAGGTCCGCTTTTCTACATTTTACAGGATACATTGATTTATCTTTACCAGGTTCTAAATCTACAGCATTTTAGGAAGAGATCACAGAAAAATGCATGTTGATATAAGATTTCTAGCTAATTCTGCCTCATTTTACACATCATGGGTCTAACCACCGCGGGGTTATTTTTTTCCTTTTAAATTTTGATAGGTGTCACGCAAGCATGAAATTAAAAAAAGTTCAATCTGGTAAATATTTGTTAATTGTGTTTTAAATTGCAGATATTGGATCAATGAAGAAGTTAAGCGTAAATACATGTTGTAAATTTTGATTATCTCTATGCCACGAACAAAAACATTACAATGGGACCCTATGGAAAATTAATTGTGGTGTGAGACGTATAAGTTTGCACCAGAATATATTCAATTCAATTATTATTTTCAGCATAAACACCATACAATGTTTATCGCCTGTACCATATTATAGAGAGTTTTGTTTTTATCGTTTACCAGTACCTGTTTTTTACATTTTCAAACCATCATCTATGGTTTTGACATGGATTTGACCATTGTCTAATATCACATTTCATGTGTTGGTGCGCTTTAAACCCCAATTCGATTCAATTCGAATATAATGCCAAGACAAATAGCTCTCAGTTATCAAAAGATCCATGATGGACTGAATGTTTTATTCAATCTATCATGGACCTTTTGAGAACTGAGAGCTATTTGACTTGACATTATATTCGAAATGAATCGAATTGGGGTTTAAAGCGCACCAACACATGAACTTGATATGGCGTCTAACATAAATGAACATGCCAGGCTCATCCTTCATTTACATCAAGATACAATATGGAGAATGGGCCTAGAACCTTCTTACCTGCAGAACTGAAGAGTTGCTGCGAATTCTATAGTAGACACTCCATTAACGATGGAGCAACGTGTCCACGTTTGCATACGCGGTGTCGTGATAAAGACCTTGAATGGGCATGATAAACAATTACAAAATGAATATGAAAGGAAGGGTGGGGCAAGTGGGGGTCCTACCCCTCTGCATGTGACGGTGTGTTTCAATCCCCACGCAGAGTTATCGTTCCTTGCACTCACATATATATCTGCTAACTAGATTTTGGTAAAACCTGTTAAAATTGAATATGTTTGCCTCAAACTAATCTATTTCTTGTGTAAATATAATTTTCAGAACATCTAAAAATTAGATGTTGCAAGATTTGAAATAATGCATGAAAACAATTTAGTTTTAATCGAGACTATTTCACTACACAAATAATACGTACTTGGGTCTCCTCAATCGAAACGAATATGTAAACATTTCAAACCGAGGCTCGATAGCAGAAAATTACTTAAAACAAATTAACTCATTATCTTTGCGGATCACGCAAAGGATTTATTATAAACATCGTCATAACCTTTTTGAATAATCACGTGACCTAACCGTTCGACCTATGTTCTTTGCCGTTGACAGAGTCAGAAATGACTCTGGTAGAGATTGGGTGTGTTTGTTGGTTTGCAGTGGTTGTATTCTACCCCGTCAACCATACGGGGGAATTATATTCGAACATGATAGTGCTAACAATCTATACCTGTATTCAGAATACCACTATGTGTTATGTAGAAACATTAGGATTTCAGAAAATAACAAAGCAAATTTGCCTGAAGACTGTTTCACAAAATCGAAGTTAAAGGGACATCCAAAAATCTTAAAGTAGTTACCAATCATTCAAATAAGCACCTCGATTGTAAACGTTAAACCTGCATGCTTATAAGTATATGCAATGTAATACAATTTTGGAGTTTTCAGGTTTTCTTCCGTTGTATGAAATATGCTTTTTATTTTATGCCATTGTACTCACATGCTAGTTACCCGTGCAATTGTGACTATGAAACTGCCACAAAGGCTTTCAAAAATTCACGAGAAAAGGGTACATTCAAAGACAATTAATTGTTCCGATCAGTCAATCAAGCTGATGTCCACTAGAGATTTGAGCAAATTAAACGGTAAACTTGTACTTTAAGCACATGTATTCACACAAACAAATGTAAAATGCAGTGAAGGCACATGGTCCATGTTTGCGGGTACTTGACCCATGGAACAAAAGAGGGCGGAGTTAGAAACTGAATATAGAAACTATTAAATCATATTCTTTGAGCAAATGTACATACTCATGCGGATACTTATGTTTGTATGTTTATTAGGTACAGTTTGTATAGTCAATTCCGTGTGCCATGTTTTAATGACATCCCTTTCGATTAAGAGTTGTCAGTAAAGTAGTTATAGACTCCATAGAGTTACTGCAGTAATATGTTGCTAAAAGAATGCATAAACGTTGTACAGGACATTCAAATAGAAAATTATTAAAGCGTACGGTAAATATGTATAGTCATAACTATTTACAAATAACGAATGGTACGGTAAGAAAAAGGAACTGTGTATAGAACGATCAACAAGTGCTCGTCAACAAGTGTGTAAAGAAGTCAATGCGAGTACGAACACATATTAATGGACTATAGAGTCAGTCTGACTTCTTTCAAATAATCTATAACGAGAGTGAAATCAATTACATCAAATAACTCTTTCATGCTAGCTATCACACCTTGGTTGTGTCTTCGTAGTGTCTTTGTAGCAGAGCATCAAAGACGTAAAGTATGCGACTCCACAAACGTAAACGATTTGATAATTGGAACGGTCAGTGGCAAAAATGCCGCTGGGGGTTGGGGGCGGGTGTTGGAGAAGTGGGTAGGGTGGGTGGATGGGGATGGTGTGTGTGTATGTGTGTGTGTGGTGGAGAGGGGGTGGTATGAATCACTTTCATTTGATATTAAATAAATTCCGTAAGATAATTTATGCTGTAACCATCGTCAATTAAACACATAACTGTTAACTACCTGTTGTGTACGTAGGTAAAATGTTGTTAAAGTCATTTTGTATATTCAACGCCGTACCTACTATTTAATTAACAATTTCGGCGCTGATGTGATGTCGCCATGCGCCGACTTATGCCAGTCCACACATTTCGCAGTACGTAGCTACAGAATGGATAGTTCTGACATTCACTTTATAGCTCCGCCCTCTATTGTTCCTGGATCAAGTTTCCACAAACATTGGCTATGTGATATATTGTATCTTAGAGTTGTTTGCGGTAAACAAGTGTTTTTGGTATGGTTGTAAATATCGATTGAACATTGATATATATATGAACGTTTAACTGACATGTCGCCAGTATTTAGATATCTCCGCCCTATTGTTGATGTCGGAGTATATTGACAATAGTTGATATAACATAGTTGCACGTGCTTTATACACGTGCTGTTGTTTGTCGGAGGTATCGTTCTGGTTTGATTGGTTGAAATGGATAAATGATTGACAACTGGCGACATGTTAATTGGCTCAAATCTCTTGCGAATATAAGCTTGATTGACAGTGGGAACTGTGTATTAATGCGATATATATATACTAGGTAAAAACAGTTTTGGACCAGGACATATAATGGCGCATAAAAAGAAAACCAGTTGACGGATTTTAATATTCTATGTATCAAATCAAAGAAACAATTTTGTATTCCAGTACATGAAATAAAATAAACAAAACAATATCACCAGTAAATAATCACAGTAGCTCTCCGAATGCACTAAGGGTCACTAAAAAAATTGCAAAATTTCTCAATAATGAGTATAACCGCCACCATCTCCATGACACTCCATGAACTTGTCCCTGGTCGAATAAACACGTACAATGATCGCTGAACCATGACATTCGACCATAACCGTTATTATCTTGGTTGATAATTGACAATAGATCAACAATCAACAATAATTATCGTTTACAATGAAAGTTTGCAAAAACATAATTATCTTTTTATTGGTTACTCGAATGTCTGTAACTGTTACATTTTATGGACTTTGTGTGTTCGCGATATTTGTTTAACATCAAATCTTGTTTGTAAATTAATGTTTCTGATACCAAATTAACCGAGTAGGAAAGACCTTGGTTACTAAAAAAAGATACTTAAATTCTCTCCACTAGTTTAATTTTTATATGATTTTATATACCCTGGTCCAAAACCTTTTTTACCGAGTATATATATATATATATATATATATATATATATACATACATACATACTATACATACCTGCATGTTTGAGCGACACTCTTTTATCCAACTGCATAGCATGGGAAATGGCATAGAACCGCTCTACCGTGATGACGACCAGTGTAAAGACACTAAGTTCGCTCGACAGCACACCAAGAAAGCCGGCTACGAGGCAACCTGGGCTACTCTGCCATCGCACCGCATACTTTTCGAATTCCCCTGCAAGGTTGAAACAAATTAATGTTGTTTCACGGCTTATCAACACATTATATGCTATTCAGGATCGCTACTAGAGTGGGGAAGGAAACATAAGGAAACATAGGAGTCCTGGAACATTTTTTCTATTCTAACATATGATTAGATTTCTCTGGTCCATTAAAGCGCTTGAAGAATATACTCTGGTAAACGGGACCGCCGAGTTTGCTTGAGGTTTTAACCCGGGATTTCATGATTTCAAATCAACCGCTATTCACTGGGTCAAATCGGCCCCTGAACGTTTCAAACGTTTGGTTTTCATATAAAAAAAAAAGTAAGTATACATTCGCAATATAATCTACCGTTTATGAGACCGAACTCATGAAATATATAATGATGAAGAAGTCAGACGTTTAAGCAAAGATTATAAGAATCTTTCATGGGTATCCGGTGAAGATAGGGAATTTCAACCCGAGGTATAAGTGTTTTTATCGGAACCGAGGCTCTGCCGAGGTTCCGATTAAAACACTTTTACCGAGGGTTGGAATTCCCTATCTGAACCGAATATCTATGATAGATTCTTTTTCTTGCATATCAGAGACATGTTGCACGTTGACGCCGCCAGTTACTAACGTTTTGCATGTTTTCCTGCATACCGGATGTTGGCGCGCGTGAATTTTATCTCGACCCTAGGGTGAGATGGATATATCTAGCCCCGGTAAAATGACGGATATCCTTGTCCGGTATGCAAGAAAAATACATCTGTCGACTGGTATATCCCATACAACTTAAGGCGTTGTACTCTGTGTGACACTGATATTGGCGACGAATTTCACTATCTTAAAATGCCCTCTGCATAAAAAATACATTCCAGGCTATTTCTACCGTCACGCAATTGTTATTAAATATAAGGAGCTTCTAACTCATTCTTCATCCGAAATTCAAATCAAGCAGTGAGTTTTCGTCCGAATTCTATTACAAACGGTTAAACAATACATATATATATATAAATCGAAGCGTAAAAGTAGCATTCAAGACGACAATCAACCACAAACACACACAGAAACAAAGAACAACATTAAAGATGAAAAAAAGGCCAAATATGACATCACAAACACAAAAGGGTTGACAATAGGGCTACCGCCTTGGAACGGCCAGGGACAAAAATGCCGCTGGGCACTTAAACCAAGTTCTAGAGTGCACCAAACCTCACACTTACCCTACTGTCAACCTAATTAAACATGACAGGGTAAATAAAGAAATCCTCGCCGTGAACAACTCTGTACCCAACAAGGCAGCATTAATAGGCAATATAAGTAAAACATAACGATCCTGGTGTATAAATACAAAAAAACACAAAAGCATAGAAAGCCACAAAGAAGGTACTCATTGACTTGGCAGAAACCACAGCAACAGGAGAACAAACCATTGAGGGTACGAAAAGACACGATTGCAGACAAACATCAAACGTCAACTCCTTTTGGGCTTTAGGTAGACGACATCATAAGGTCCACAGCCTGTCCGATCATCGCACATTTAAAGAGGAAATCATTATGGCGAACTGTAAATGGGCCCACCACCAAGCATGCAGTGCGTTGCAAAATGATAGGGTCATAACCTCTTCTGATAAACCTTTTAACAAGTTTAACAAAGATAGTATGAAAGTGATCATGACCAAGGATCTTACGAGGTTTGTTAATCACGTCACCATAGAAGTCAGGCTGTGATAATCCTTTTCGCAGAAGAGTTCTTAAATTACTTTGATATTCATATATTTGGAAAGAAGATTAGGGTTACGATAATACAATTTTGCAAAGGTTTTACGACGTTTATGGTAACGTTAGCCCTGATGGAGTAGCTTTTTAGTTATACAACGATTACGAATATTAAAGTACTCAACCCGAGTACAAGCTCTAGAAAAACGAATACATTGAGACACATAGACCCCATAAGAAGTTGCTCGGGGATGTAAAAGGGGATAATTAATATCAACATTAAAATCATCTCTCTTATCATATATTTTGCTAATTATCTCACCATTTTCAATGGAAAGATGTAAATAAGTTTATTTTTTTATATATATACACGCTTAACATTCAAAGCTGCAATGTTAGTCCATGCAACTGTTATCCCCTTAACTTTTCCCACCATATCAAGTGGGGTTTGAGTGTGTGTGTCTGTGTTATTATTTTTAATTCATAATTAGCAATTGTATAATTTGTTGTCTGCATTATTATTCTCTCATGTTGTAATTCATGTTGCCTGAGATTGATCTGTTTCTATTCCGTTCTGTTCGGGTAAACTATAAGGCTGTCATTTCCACCGCTTGTCTGACACATTTATTTCGAGCTTTTAAAACTGATAACCATTTCATTGAAATACATTTTGCAAAATTTATTCAGAACTTGAAACAAAAGAATTTATTATCGCAAAATAAAGGTCAATCAACTAGTTTTTTTTTCAACACAAAAATAAGTTTTGTTTTCACATAAGCAAACTGATTCATCACTCTGTAACAATTTATTTCTGCTGGAGTATATCAGTATGAGGCCATTATTGCGCCTATAGATTTTCTTATTTAAAATGTGCTAGGAAGATTCGATTCGCAACTATCGTTTTACCAAACATATAACGCGATTTTATGTTTAAGAGGAAAAATTGATTTACCATAATTCGGTTTATTTTATATTTCCAAAAAAATAAAAAATACAATGCATTTACCTTATCTCAAAGTTTAGCTCGCGGCGAAGATTTACTTGACCTTTTCCAAAAGAAAAGGCCCCTTGAGACCAAATGGAAAATGAAGTAAGACAGCAGGGCCCGTATTCATAAAGCGACTTTACATATATTATAAATAGACGCAACAAACCATCTATTTTAAGATAAATATTTATCTCTATGTTTTATTTATCCATAACCTTATTAACATTATTAAGACAACGTCTTAAATCGATAGAAACATGTGTTTAATTTTTTATAAAATTTGACTTAAGATATTGCTAAGAAGCTTTGTGAATATGGGCCTAGAACTTGCAAACATTGATTACATATATAGCTTATTTGCTGAAATATCTTTGTTTCCCATATATTTTCACAACATGAGCATTGTGTTAATGCTCTTCTAACTTGCATAAATATACGGCCATAAATGTGCTGGTCAAAATAAGATCAGAAAGTTCACATTGTCATCCATGTGGGAACTAATCTCATAGTGTCTGCTTTCAACTGAATTTCCCATTCGTATGGTAGTTTAATATATAAAACCACTTTCGTTTCAATCAACATGTTACACGAGTCTCTTCGATGCGAATGTTTCTTTTAAATTTTACATAAAATTGTATTAGATCTTTGTTGAGTTCAGCACGTGGCCAATGTTAAATGTTCACATCTCTATTAACATGTGTATTATGTAAAGAGGGATACTTTAAAACACATACGATAAATGCTAGATCACACCTTTTAACTATTTTCTCGATAGATTATAAAAAATATACGTTATTTTTGTCAACCTTTGTCTTGAACAAAGCAGATATTGGTCTGCGTAGCATAATTTTGAATAATTACTCGTAGTAACATACCCAGTGTTGAAGCGTCAACAACCGCCAAAAAGCCGAGATATACGCCCATGCATAAATCGGACATAGCTAGATTGCAGATAAGGAATCGTGTAACGTCCATCTTAGATCTGCTGGTTATCGAGACAAACAACACGGCACCGTTCCCCAGAACAGCCAACAGGAAAACGATCCATACACCACATCTCAGTGACCACCAACCAAACAGGTCGTCACACGGTAAGAATGGTCCTGAATCATATAATGATGGATTTGATAATATACCCTTTAAATAGACTGCTTGATAACAGTTGTATAAACTGGCACTAAGTTATATAATACCGCTATGAATACTTTAATATACTGAAAGGAAAAAGAAACGCATAATCAAAAAATTGCCTTTACTAAACTATTATATACATATAATTCGACGTAATATTCCAGATATATCTCAACGTGTTTGTACCAAAACGGACTACAACTAATTCCAGAAAGGACAACTCTGTCATGTAGTAGACTTTTTAATCAAAGTATACACTGTAACACGAAATTCATAAATGTTGAAGTTTCGCTTGAAAAAGTCAAGCCATTTCAGTATTTTGTTTAATGTTAAGAGACTGCAACATTAAAAGCCTAAGTTTGCTCACCTGATTGAGCCAAATGCGTATTCTGTCGATAATGAAACTTTAAAGGGTAACTATTGGTGTGTTCGGTGCTGTATAAACCTTCTTTCTGAAAGGATAGGCCTAATGTCGCCCTGTACCATTCGATTAGCAATAGCATATTAGACATACAATATTTAGCGGAAATACCCATTATGCGTTTCTTTTTCCTTTCAGTATATATCAATATTCTACTTATAATAAAAAGCTAAACCAAATGGTCATTTAACGGATGCCGTATTAACTGACGGCACGAACTGTATAATTACTTTTCCCAGTACAGTAGCATAGAATGTATTAGCATCTTTTGATAACAAGGAAGCACGTCCAATGGCGACATTGTCAAAAACAATAATCCTCATCATCATCAATAGGATAATAAATCCCTTTACAAGTAAGTTGTAAATCTTGAATTCATGGTTCTGTTCAGAACAGTATCAGATTATAACCTGGCGGGGATATCTTTGTTTACTCTGTCCCGTTTTCTGGGATGACAATAGGGTGCGTGCGGTTTGGTGCACCCTAGAATCTGGTTTAAACCCAGCAGCCCTTTTCGCCACTGACCGTTCCAAGGCGGTAGCCCTATTATCTACCTTTAAGCCATAGTTTAAGCACTGTTATATTTTAGTAAACAATTTAGTTTAAAGCTATCTTTAAACTATTTAAAAGCACACATGGAAAGATAAAGTAATTATGCGCGAGTACCTTAAAGCTACATAATTTTTATACTACATTTAAACAGGCATTAACTCATGGATATGAATGAGTCACAGGGGACGTAATTTCAGTTCCACGTATATCCAAAAGATCGGTATTTGGGCTAGATTGAGATGCATACAATATCACTAACAATTTTTATCACAGAGAAAACATATGGTTTCCGATTATATTTCACGAAACAAAATCGTTACCAGGAATGGTATTTGAACCAGAGACCTTGTGCTTTCATGTGTTCCTTAATATCTGACGGCATATTCACTAGACAGCCGATCTTTTTTGGTACTAGGTTGCATTTTAAACACTAAATAGGCACTGCGCATTAATTAGACTAGCACACAAGCGTACACACTTATTCACCGCTTTATAAAAAAATGAGATAACGTTATTTTGGAACGGAATACTAGTTTCAATTTCATAAGATAGATGCAGTATTACACCACGCAAGGTTAATTTATATTGCGACATGATGGACTATATACTGATACATATATTTTTTCATGATAAATAATACTAAATATGCCATGTTCTTAAGAAGTGCTAATGGTTCTATGGTTAGACGACTGACCTTAAATTAGCCATAACTTTAAGTAGAATATCGCTTAAGCCGGTGCTAAGAGGCGTGAGAGGTGTTGCGTCTTATACTTACCTCTCACGAACACACTCAATAAAACCGAGTTTGCTACTTTTCTGTCTTATTTGTGTTTGTTGCTTCCAAGGGATCACCTTTTCAGTATTTATGTCTACGGCATTAATGTCCAATTTAAACATTCGGCACTCATCTATTAACCAAGCTAATGCTCGTAAAACATTCCGGTATCTTGAACACTATCATCAAGTATTAGCCTTCATCGTAAAAAAAAACAAGTTCGCTTTTCTACATTTTACAGGATACATTGATTTATCTTTACCAGGTTCTAAATCTACAGCATTTTAGGAAGAGATCACAGAAAAATGCATGTTGATATAAGATTTCTAGCTAATTCTGCCTCATTTTACACATCATGGGTCTAATCTCCACGGGGTTGTATTTTTGTCTAAATTTTGATAGGTGTCACGCAAACATGAAATTAAAAAAAGTTCAATCTGGTAAATATTTGTTAAAAGTTAATAACATGCAGATATTGGATCAATGAAGAATTTAAGCATAAATACATGTTGCCAAAATCTTTTTTATCTCTATGCCACGAACAAAAACATTAAAATGGGATCCTATGGACAATTAATTGTGGTTTGAGACGTAAAGGTTACAAAGTAATTTTCAACATTTGCAATACGTACTACGACATGAAGCCAAGATAAACGGGTGTAGCTGTCAATAAATACTGAAAATGGGATCCACTGGAATCAACTGACAGAAATAAAAGAGAAAAGCAGCAGACTCGGTTTTAATGAATCTATTCACATGGAAATATAAGGCGCACCACCTATTACGTCCCACGTCAATATGACATTTAAATTTATATTACATATCAATTTTATTCTAAAGATTAAGATGCAAATCAAAGAAACAGCCGTGAGTTGGAAGCGCCACGTTACATGACGTCACTTTGTAAATATACGTCGCGAAGAAAACTCACTAGTAATTTTAATGATATGTTAATTACAAGAAACTTGCCATGCTCCCAAACCGTATAAACGGATCATATGAATCAGTACATATAACATTAATAAGCATCTTGAACAAGGTGTGAACGTTTGACGTCATACAGCGCAAGCTATATGACGTAAGCAATGACTTAATTGTTTGTCACGTGACTACTAGTGCATTGAAACGAAGAACTTTGCATACGGGGGCGGTCAATGGAACAGCCTGTAAACATAGCAGCCTGATTACCTTGACCTCCGAGATAATATATAGTGCCCCAACAATTGCGTAAACAATGGGGTTATTGTTGTTAGAATCGAAATAATAAATACGCACTTGTATTTTATCGGTGAATAAAATACAGTTAGTCGTTCGGATGCTAGTAATTAAATCACGAGTGCGTTAGCAGCCTGATTACCTTGACCTCCGAGATAATATATAGTGCACCAACAATTGCGTAAACAATGGGGTTATTGTTGTTAGAATCGAAATAATAAATACGTACCTGTATTTTATCGGTGAATAAAATACAGTTTGTCGCTCGGATGCTAGTAATTAAATCACTCGTGCTAACGCACTCGTGATTTAATTACTACCCATCTGAACTCATAACTGTATTTTATTCACCGATAAAACACAGGTACATATTTAATATTTCTTAAACAAAAATATTCCAAGTTTCGTAATTTTAAAATGACCTTCATTTTCATTTTCAGATTTGCTTTATTACTAATGGTCATATCTATGTTACTTTATCATCGATCCCGAAAATACACGGCTTTGTATCTCGTTAATGGAAATGACAAGCATTGTATGTGTTGTATGTGCTAAATTTATATTGCTCAGTATATATTGTATGATTGATGCTGAAAGCATACCTGGCATTGGCCTGCAATCCACCGGTGGCTTTGCTCTGACCATATTTTCAACATCAAAGATGGAGGGAAGTTCGTCATACGATTCGTTGCTGTCCGTATCAATTATAATTCCTTGGCTTGTTTCGTTGGTTGTGTAGTCGTCGTATATTGGGTAGATGGGATACGGATATGCATAATTGTACGATTGATTGTCCGCTGGCGAAATGAAAGACAAAGTTTAACATGATTTAAATTAACTTTACGTACCATATGCAAGCTTATTAGGTTCTTAGTCCCATCTCTGATGTGTTTAACAATAATTTCTTATCATAATTGTGTCTCGGCTCCGAGAAAGGTTATGGGCATCGGCTCCGTTTAAGATGTGGGTATATTTTAAACGATGTAATTTGAAATCGATTTCAGAAAAAAATAAGTAATTTACAGAATATCTCTTATTACGGGTTGCATCGTTAATGACACGATCAACCGAATGACACTGTTAGCCATGTTTCAATCGTAGAACATTTAATATCTCTCTTATGAATATATTTGTATGCAAAAACGCCATGCCAAGGCAATCATCTTGAATATATTTGTATGCAAAAACGCCATGCCAAGGCAATCATCTTGAAGTTTGAAGATGGAATAAATGTTTGAAGATGGAAAAAACTAAATCCAAAAAGTGAAAGAAAACAAGTTCAATACAAGAAACGCAATATATTATTCTAATATACCCGCACTTTATAGCCTAGTTTAAAATATCTCGTTTATATTCAATGATATTTGTAACGTTAGGAGAGTAAGCAAAGCAATGCGAAAGATTTCAGATGTGTGCGTTATTTTCACATTTTAGGGGTATTAGAATAGAAATAGAACATCCTTTACGGTGAATTATCTTGTATGGCACATTCTTTATCTAACACAACCTTACTATCCTATTGGTACGCGTAAAATATACGACTATTAAATAGGCATAACGCTTTATAATAGGTACTGTAATGTTTAATTTTGAAAAAGGATATCAGTGCATTTTCAAAATGTCAGTTCAGTTAATCATATTATAAGCGATTCTCTTATCTTGGATGCTTTAACGTGTTTTTACTATTACAAAATACACTATTCACTTGTTCATATGAATTGGCAAGAAGGTAAATTATGAACATGTTATATTGAAAAAAACATAATGTACAACAGAATATGTATTTATGTCTTAACTCCTTAACATTTAACATCTTAATTCTTGCTAATGACAAGGAACTTTGGGTGCTTGACTTCAAATATGTACGGAGACGATAATAACATGGTTTGTGTCCACTTACATCTTGGCCAGAATCCTGTGGTGTTCGGATTTTCCAACCATTTTATCTTCTGGTCAAATGTAAACGCTCCTTCTGGACTTTCCATCTGTTTGAAAAGAACATATCGCTTAGAATACCAAAAACAATTGATATTTACATTTTATTTTCAATTAAATGTGACGGATGTGTAATTTAATCCCGTTATACAATTTATTTAACGAAAAACCGACACAAACATAGTTTAGAAGATACATTACGTGGTCCGATTATTAACTTTTATACCACATCCAACCCCTTCTCCAAGAAGGAAAACGGGGTTGCCTGGGGTATGAAATAAAACCTTAATTTCGGCTTGTTTTTAAACGTGTTTTATTGTCGAAATATCCGTTATAAAATCCTGCTAATATAAGCATTCCCATCACTTAATGGAACTAAGGCGGGAACACGTAATGTGATCAATTTACTAAGGATACAACCATTACGAACTATAAAGCATACTCTGTTGTTTGACATGATTTCTTCATTAAGCTGGTCTTCTTTGTACATGTGTGTTTATTAACACATTGTTAATAACTCTTATAAGTTTACGCTCTTTCTGATATGAGAATACTGTGTAAAATGAAATAAGACCTGACAGTCTTTAATAGGGTAAGAGTGAGATTTGATGCACCTTAGAACCTGGTTTAAACCCCCAGCGGCCTTCCTTGCCACTGACCGTTCTAAATGAAAGCGATAGCCCTATTGTCAACCTTCTTGCATTTTATTCATCTTTGAGAAAGATTCTTGCGATATAGAAACTCGTTCGCAATCTTGCGATAGAGTTTCTTTCTTACGAGGGAATTATTTTTCGTATCATGACAACAATGTTAATTAAACCATTTATTATATACTTTCCAGTGAAATAGTGGGTTTTATGATTAAAATAAAACCTTATATTTTCATTTTTTATATTTTCACTGTGAAAATATAAACAATGATGTCACGCAACTGTTGACTTGTTGGCGTCATTCATTGACGTCATTGTTGTTGCGCGTCAATTTTATATTCTTTTTATTAGATCTAAGACAATTTTTAAGGTTGTTAGTATATAATAAAAAGAATATTGGTCGTTTTGTCGTGAATAAAGAATTTATTTTTATCTCGAAGTGACGAAACTCAAATGTTTCCACTCGCTAAAGTACTCGTGAAAATATGTTTTCTCACTTCTCGATGAAAATAAATCCTATATTCACTCCAATCCAACAAATATCCTCTATATATATATTCTGTGATGACTTTCTTTCCAATCTTCTTTTGATACACGTATTCCTTCTTCTGTAACTCCTTTGTCGACAGCGTGGAGTAATACATAAATATCGTGACGTCACTCACGCTGTTTGACGTCACGATATTGCTGCACAGGCCCAGGATGGAACCGTCCTGTAGACGACAATGGATGGTGGTGGGGTGGGGTGGGGTGGAGTGGGGTGGGTTCAAGGGGCATTTCCAGCATTTTGTGGTTGCATATAGGCATTCCAGGACCACTTCTTCAAATTCAGAAGTTTTTAACAGTTCTTTAACCTGCTAAGAAAGTAGTTCCTAAACTCTGGCTACTGTGCTATATTGCACACTAGGCGAGATAGCACAGTAGAGGAAGAGATATGTTATAGATTTTCTCAAACTGGGAAATTTCTATAATTCATCACAGAATATAATGAGTTATTATTGTCATTTGCATATTAAGCTATTTATTTTTGGCATAATTAAAAAACAGACAAGAACAGAATAACGAACGGAAGAAATGCGGCATTTTGAATGACAGTAGTCGAATGTATCAATCTTACCGAATAAATTGACCAAATGGCAAATACAATGCTTTTGAAGGTTTAATCTAGTATTTAAAATGCATAATTCAAAATCATTCGGACATGAAATTCTTGTAACAACGCTAAAGGTATCAATTCCGCTAAAGGTAACAACTTCAACGCTAAAGGTAACAACCTCCGCTAAAGGAAACAATTATTTCTACCCCTAAGGATTACAACGTTTACACCGTAGTTGCCATAGTAACCATGGTAACTAAACAGAACCCGTTTACTCAATTTTCATTGAAACTGTAGTTATTGAAACAATTGTTACCGTTAAGCTGAAGAATTAAGCCTGCCCTACAAGTTTAGGTGCAAACATTTAAAATTAACCAGCTATTGACAATCAAGCAAACCTTCAGGCACAGAACCAGACTCTGTAATGACACATTATTCAACTCAATATACATAAATATGCAGGAATTAAACTAAGTCCTGGGGGAAATTGCAATGTTATACCATTTCAGCCTGACTTTAGCTTGATTTATTTAGAAAATGGGTCTTCGCTATACTATAAACGGATTATACCCATGAGTCTCCTATATTTCTTTGTTTATGGTAATGTGCGGATCTACTGTGTCGTAGCGTTTGGGTGCCGTGATTTCTATAGGACCATTTTCTCATTTTAATAGATCATTATGGGGGAACAATAACTAAAACTACTGAACTTTCCCAAACATTAAATTTCGTTCCAGGATGTAAAACATTTATCGCGTATGCAAATGAAAGATGGTCAAAAGTATTCGTACAAAAGGATACTTCTCATGGTTAAGTGATAGTAAATTTTTCAGTTTGAAAAAATCTTAAATACTGAAATATAGCCCCACTTCATTTTGTGAAAGTGGGGTATTAATACAATCTTGATTTGAACAACAAATCATCGGAAGGAAAATATCTGGCGTCTTTAAAATGTACTGAGTATACGACAATGTTTTTTGAATCTATATAGTCATTGTCTTTACAACAAATTGATAAAGGACACCATTCTTATTTTCCAAATTAAAGGTCCTGCAGTCCGAAAAAATAGTGATATTGATATCATTGATACTGAAAAAGGGATTCTTTGGAAGCAGCAAACACAAACAAGAGATAAAAGTAGCTGACTCGGTTTTATTGAGTTTGTTTAAAGGTTTAAATTTTAGTCTTAGGCGATATATTAATTTATTTATGCTTAGTAATGCAAAAGTGTATTTTTATCAGTGAAATAAAAACGGTATTTCTTCACTGTCGGAACTATCTATATCATCTGCTTGGAAATGCACCAGTTAAAGTTTTTCAAAAAATTGGTCAAGCATTTTAAGAATAGTTTTCATTTACAGTGGAAATTTCAGTTTGCTATGTTTTCAAAAAAAAGTTGTTTTCAGAAGGTTGGTTTTGAAAGTTACATTATTAGACTGAAATTAAATTTACTAAAACAATAAGTCGTAGTTTTTGCAATCGGTTAGGTATTTTAGAAGTTCTGCGATAAGGACTATCACAAGTCTGACTTCTACGGTACCGTCATGTAGTTTACAAATTTCGTAAGATCTTGATCATGATCATGATCACTTTCATGCAATCTTTATTAAACTAAAAGAGGTTATGACCCTATCAATTCGCAAAGCACTGCATGTGTAGTGGTTGACCCATTTACTGTTCGCCAATATGCTTTCCTATTTGATTGTGCGATGACCCGACAGACTGTGAACCGTATGATGACGTCTACTTAAATTTTCAAAGGACGGTAGCGTTTGATGCTTGTCTTCAATCTTGTCGTGTACCCTTAATGGTTTGTTCTCTTGTTGCTCTGGCTTCTACCAATTCAGTGATTATTTGCTTTGTGGCTTTCTGTACTTTTCTGTTTATCTTCATATATAAATGATCATCCATGTGTATGCTTTCTTTGCCTAATAATGCTGCGTTGTTTGCTAGAGAATATAACCTGGCGGGGATATCTTCATTTACACTGTCCCATTAATGGTGGTGACAACAGGGTAAGAGTGAGATTTGGTGCACCCTAGAACCTGGTTTAAACCCCTATCGGCCTTATTAGCTACTGACCGTTACACGGCGGGAGCCGATTGTCAACCCTTTTATGTTTGTGATGTCCCATCTTGCCTTTTATTCATCTTTGTAAGTATTGTTTATTTCTATGCGTGCTATTGATTGACTGTGGTCCGTGAATGCTACATTTTCTGTTCGACTTTTATAGCTATCTTTAAGGTGAATTAAAAAACTAATTTTACCATCCTGAGCCGATGACGTCGCTAAAATGTATTTGTTCTGCATACAATTTGATTATCAGGCATTAAATAGAAAAGAAATTCGTTGTTTTGTCGTGAATAAATTTTTTGTTACATTTCGAAGTGATCAAATTTCAATAAATTAAGAATCAAACATAGAACAATGCACTCATTTGAAAAGGGAAAATTCGGAATAGTGTTAACACTGTTGTCTTTTCTTTTCTTTTTTAACTCTGAGCATGCTATTCGAACTATCAACATGTAAGTATTGCAAAAATGAGATATAAGGTACTATAGAAACCACAGCGTGCACTATTTGTTTAATTATACAATGTAAAAGACAAAATACAACAGAAAGGGTGGTGAAGACAGGGTTAACGACTTGGAACAGTGTAAAAAAACTACATCCCATCAAAAAGAATTCTCTGACAATAAAGTACAGATCCAGAGAAACTAACAAAAGCAACACTAAGATGTTGTTAAGCTATATAAAATACGAAATAAGAAACATCGCAGGATGTATCCAGAATTGTACTGAACAACCACAACAGTTGCAGCCAAAGAGAAAACCAATCTAGGGTACGACCAGAAAACCCTAGGGACGAAAGCTCATGCATCTTCCTCCAGAGGTCGGGGTTTCAGTAGGTGCAATCATAGAGTCCCAAGAGATTGTCCAGTCATCGTACAAGGGAAAAGTGAAGCATAGTGACTGACTGTAGAGGGGTCAATCACTAAACATGGAATGAGTTGTAATAATAAAGGGTCATATCCTTTTCTGACGAATTTCGAAACAAAACACGAAAAAAGCACAAAAGAAAAGCTGTTTCATGCTTTTGGGTATCGATCGATCATCCACATGTTAGTATTGCAAATTCAAAACGATCGCATATAAATTGACATGTCAGAACACGTTTCATGATTTGTTAATCAGAGAAGCATTGAAAAGAGATGCCTTCCTGGTTTAAAATGTCCCACAAGTTGGGTTGGAATTAAGATATCCGCAAGCGATTTATTGTGCGCTCGCGTCGAGTATAATGGGAGTTTTTTGCCAGATTTATGTTATTTCTGACTGACTTTGCTTTAAAACAGAACTCCGTTTAATATAGCTTGCCGAATGTGATTGACATTAATGATCCTACTGAAAATTGGGAATGGTTAGAGTGCGCTCTCTGTCACTGACATCGATACTATTTAATTGTATAAAGTACTCGCCACGTCAGCATTTAGAATGTATTTGTAAAGAAGTCATTTAAGCAAACGCATTTGCGGTATAAAATACGTTTAAAAAGTATTCGCAGAACACAGTCAACCAAAAATACACTTACAGCATAAACAAAACAAGGAAAATGCAAGGTAAGCGACACCACAAGCAAAAACTAATTAAAATTCAAAAGTACCTCCTTAGATCTTCTAATGAATGCACAGCAGTGGTACGCGTATGCCAGTGCCATTGTAAGTATATTTGGCAAGGCATCAAACGGAGGAGGTTCTAATAGTTCCTTATTATGAAATGTTTTCAGATGACGAAGATTCTGCAATCCTTTCGTGGGAAGGACTGCAAACTTATTCTCCCCAAGGTTCCTGAAATTAAAGATTGTAAAGGTACTTAATAAGTAATTAGTATTAATATTCAACAAAAAACACTGCAAAGCAAGTTGTGTATCATATATCGACACGATGGTGCGACATTGGAATATTTTATTTACTTAGATAGACGTTGATACCTTAGGCGGAATTGATTTAAATTAAAAATAATGACAGTTATAAGTATTAGAATGACAATTTTATATATCGTTATATTCTAAGTATGACAGTACATCTATGTTTAGACAGCTTTTAGTCTGCTTCTATACATATAGCTTCCCTGGATGTTACTGTAATTTTCTTTTATGTTTACACTTTGTGAATTTGGACGCTGAAGACATGAACATAACGAGGTCATGTACACAAATATTTAGGCTAACCAGTTGGCCATATTGCCTACTGACCATTCCAAGTCGGTAACCCTGTCTTCACCACTCTTTATGTTGTGTATTA
Source organism: Cyrtodaria siliqua (assembly GCA_037043455.1). Lineage (NCBI taxonomy): Eukaryota > Metazoa > Mollusca > Bivalvia > Adapedonta > Hiatellidae > Cyrtodaria > Cyrtodaria siliqua. The sequence continues at coordinate 180,160 of JAWPHD010001818.1, read as the reverse complement.
TCCTTTTAACTAACTATTCAATGTATTAATTTGATTTATTTGGTTTGTGGTGAATACAGACATGTTGTACCATTGCTTTAGGTTACTATTGTTTCTATAGAACCATCTTTATTTTATTATCCCTGCACTTATAAAAAAAGGAGATATTGTTCGTCCTTCCGTGCGTCCATACTTCCATGCGTCCGTGATTCCGCGAGTACCGGCGTCAGCCCGTCTATGCGTAAATGACACTATATCCTACTACACCATTTGGTAAGGACTTAAAACGTTGGTATATGATTTGCATATAATAAGATGTTAGTACCTCTCCTGGGATCTTTGCAGGGTGTTGTGAGTAGTTTTACTTCAAAATTACAATTACCCTTACATGCCTAATGTAAGAGCGTGACATTTTGTAACTATGTACTATCGTTGCCTAAAGGATCAATATATAAGTTACGAGATTTTTCATGGGCTCCCTGGATCATGACTTGGCTGGACTTGGTGGAGTAATTGGGCCATGTTGCAATATCAAACTGAATGCTATTACAACAGGAGTGCACTGACGCATATACATATCCAAGGGTCTTTTTGGGTGGTGATGAGGGCTGAACATGTGTAACTTTGTCCATATTTGGAGCTTGTTTTATCCTGATTCTCTGTTTGCAATACATACTTGTCTACGTAATAATCTGTTATATGCAAAATGTATTATTAGTTAAGTTTGTATTTTGGAGAACAATAAGCAGTTAAATATTTAGTTATGTCAGTTGATCTATCCTTTTTTGTTGTTGTATTTTTCATGTTTACTTTTGTTATACCTATTAACTTAGTTGTAAAATCAATAATGCAATTGATATTTCTATTGTGACTAATACGTCTCATTAAGCTGGGTATATTATACCGTATTGTTTCGTATATGTAATATTGTGTAACGATGTCATTTGTCACTTTAATAAAATAATAAAATATGTATGTGATAGCTTACCATCGACTGCTCTAGTTACATACGTATTGTTTGCGGCGCTTGTTTCAGCCAAAGGTTTTTTGGACTTTTAAGCATGTTAAGATAAAATTAATCTATCACCTAAATAAATTGTATATCAGTGAAACCGACATTTTTAGTGGTAAATAAAAATACATTACTTTTCAAAATCGGTTGAGAAATAAAAAATTCATGCGCGAAAGTTGTTTTTGATGGGTCATTTTCAATGCAATATTTTTTTTTTTTTGATTTTTATCCACTGAAAGTTTTATAGCAAAATATGAAGTATTACTGAAGTAATTTGACATTTCTTAATTTTCTGCTGTCCCACCAACAAGGAATTTACATAGGAAAAGCCAAATCAAAAAATCATTTTGGTTGTAAAATATTTATTTCTCAACCGATTTTCAAAAGTAAAGTTGTTTTATTTACCACTAAAAATGCCAGTTTTAATGATATATAACTGATGTACGTATTATTTAAATTGCTTGTGTTACTGCAGAAAAAACTTTGGCTGAAACAAGCGCCCCAAACAATAGTACCGATTACTTACAGGTCCTCCAGATTTGATAAACTGGCAAACGCATTCGGATGTATATAAGCGATCTTATTATGTGACATGTCTCTGAAATAATAGTAAAATACACACATATAGGTTTATATACATAAGACGTTCACGAATACATTGTAATACTATAGTCATGATTAACACTTAACCCCCTAAATATATATAATGTACTGTTCTTTCTTTGAATTAAGTCCATTCTATTTATTTGACGAAATTGTGTTTTGGGGAAATGACTGATCAGCAGCTGGATATTGTAAACCTGATCAGCCTGCGAGTTTCAGGTATGCTGATCTGGGTTTACAATGGTCCTAAATGCTATTATAGTCGTGCATAGTGGGTTAAGGGTTAAATAACATCAGGGTCTCGGCAACTGAAATTTCTTTTAAATGTGAAAAAAATGCTGGACTTACATATAAAAGTAAAACTTAATCCTCCGTAACGATTTTCTTAAACCAAATGACTGTATACATGGGTCCGTATTAATAAAGCTTCTTAACAATAACTGAAGTCAAGTTTTATCACGTTTTTAAACACTCGTTTCTTTCGATTTCAGACGTTTTCTAAACGTTGCTAATAAGGTTATGGATAAATAAAACATACAGATAAATATGTCTTAAAATAGATGGTTTTTAGTATCCATGAGAGGTTGATAAGGATATTTAAAGATATGTAACATCTTAAATGTTGACTTAAGCAATAGTTTCCACTTAAGTTGTTTTATGAATACGGACCCTGGTAATTCCTATGAAAATATCACAGACGGTTTGAATTTCATAGACGGTTTTATTATCATATTTAGTATGAATTATGTTATGTAACACACAATCAAACATATGACATGACATTCATTAGATACAACCGCAAATATAGCTGCCACGTTACCTAACACAGGCTTGAGTGGGAGTCTTACGTTAATGCCATAACTATACTGAGCGAAAAAAAAATAGCAAGTTTTTGTTGCACCCTGGAAATAATAAATTTTTGGTTGTAAAATCAAGAAACTACTGCCATAGACATACTATTTTATTAAACACACATCGATAACAGTCGAACATCTTAATGACGTAACGAATAAATGAACGTAGGGGTCAAGCCCGTAAAGTCCCAAAATGTCAGTATATCTTGTATACAGTATTATTTCATCTAAACAACTTGCTAAACCTTTTTCCCTCAGAATATAGAGATATAGATTACAAAAGTGAAGTAAGTAATACCATCAAGTTTCTAGTATTAAAACACAAACAAAACTTATCTGCGATTGTGGAATAAGATACATTAAAACTTTCTAGTTTGTGTAATTCTTTCAAATATCTGTACAGTCAACACATCAACAGAACAAATAAAAACACAGGCACATTATAATGCATGCATGATACATGAAAAAAAACGTATTACTTACAAATATTCTAGTTTGTGCAGACCCACAAAAGCCTGATCCGTTATGGCTCCAATATGGTTGTACGCCAAAATAAGATCTTTCATACGATCCAGTCCCTTTAGTGGGGAGTTGTCGAGTGTAGATATATCGTTGTGACCTAAATTGCTGTAGAAAAAAACAACACTGTTACATAATTTAGACAATTAGACAAGAGCGAACATGCATGTTTCCACTCGGCGAAATGGCGTTAAGTAAGTAAGTAAATAAGTAGGTAGGTAGGTAGGTAAGTATAAAACGGAATGAAGGAACGGAAGTAAGTAAGTAAGTAGGTAGGAAGGTAGGTAGGAAGATATAGTCATATACTTACAGCAAGGTCAGCTGAGAACAGTTTGACATGTTAGGTATCACTGATATTTTGTTTGAGTGCAGGTCACTGAAATGTATCATATTACAATATCATTAAACATTTTGTTTTATTAAGGTGGTTCCACGCTTTCTGGAGGTTTATCCTCCCCAATATTCGACACTCTTCTACAACACTACCATGTCACTTTATTCATAACTTTCACATGACATCATCAAAACAATTTGACCAATCAGTGATCAATAAAATAAAAGACCTCCACATTCTTGTAGGTGGTAAACTCGGTGTTTATCGTTGGTGCTCAACTGACTTTAGCCCTTTATAAACCTAGTTTGTAGTGATAAATATATTAAAAGCTTTATTGTTTGGTTTGTGTACATCTATGTATCTTCTTTTGGTGTTGTCTGATTTTATAACACCAATATGGATACATTTATTCTAAATCATGGTCTTATATTTTCATTGTTCATATAGAGATTGAGGATAAAGTCTGAGTAAACCCCTTTATTTTCACCTACTGAATATCTCAACCTACCGGAAGTTGACCTGATGAGAAAGTTATGAATATTTTACGATATTAAACTATTCTTAACATGCATTATAATCATTCTGTTTTAGAACAATGCTTATTTTTATGGAAAATATGAGTGTACACACAATTATCACTTACAACACGGTGAGATGATCCATATTATCGCACAAGGTTGTTGGCAAGACTGTTATTGAAGCTCTGTCGAGAATGATTTTCTCCAGACGTGCCGTCCCTCTTAGATTTGGGAATACAGTCATATCACGTGCTTCGGATAACACCCTGTATACAGACAAACTTTTAGTTAATATACATAACATCTGAAAACTTTTTAATAATCTAGCTGCCATTTAGGTTTCGTGTTCTAACACGTTTTCTTTCTAAAAGGCATAAATCATGTATATATATATATTGAAACATCGTGATGTATTGATTTAATCAACACATATCCCGAGAAGACAAATGATCTATAGTTATCAAACAATCTAGCTGTAATGTATAATGCAAGACCAATGCTTTTAACGCTGTAAGATAAACTCCGTTGTACGCATTTACGACGAAACAATTGATTGCATTAAGGGGTCATTTCACCAAGGATTGTTTTGGTCCCGAGAGTACCCGATCCTTTTTCTGGTCGATCGGCCGCATTTTTGCGAAAATAATCGGGAACGTGCGAGCACTGTCCCGCACTACCCTATACATTCGGGGGAAGATCTGGCGCGATCGCCTCAGTCCTCCGAGAGTCGGGTACCGAAAAAGTGATCGGCTACTGTTTTTAAAAATGTTGAAAAACAGTAGCCGATCAAAAACCGTCGGCCCGGGGTCGTCTTGGTCGTCCGAGGGTCCCCTGAAGGTCCCCTTGTCTCGCCCGCCCTCTGGAGCTTTCGTATAGCCTCTGCAGCTCTCTACCGAGGGTCGTGCGTAGTGTCGGCAGAGTGTAAGCACCCGACCCTCACCAGATCCTCGGACGATAAAATGTCACACAGAATTAATTGTTACTAAATACAACAGTAAGACATATATTTACTCAAAATTATTATAAATAATAATAAATTTACAAATTAATACCAATGCCAGAGAATTATAAACCAAATATAAAATAAAAACTGCACACTTTTCTCAGAACAGGTACTGAAACAAAACACACTTGAAAACCCTTTAAAAAGTCACAAAAACGTCCTTCTTTTTGGCATATTTTCTCTTGGTCCTTGGCCTCCTCCTCAGCATATTTCCTAATGTAATAACATTTTGCTGTGCTATGGCAGAACGAAGTTGTAGAGCTACAACAAGCCCCAGCACTGCTTGTTGGTCCATGACCTTCCCTGGCTGGTCAGAAAGTGATGAACGGCTTCGATCTGAGCGGTTTATATAGTCGGGCCTTTAAAAACACCGATCTCCGGCAGATCTAGGCAAATTTGGTCGGCCGAAGAACGTCCGAAGATCGTTTAAATCGTCCGAAGACCGTTTACTTTCGGCTACCTGCGTCAACATACGCCTACATTCGGCCACTCTCGCGCGAAGAACGGCGGAAGAACGGCGGAGATCGGCCGAAAGCGTCCTCTCTCGAGCCGGGATCGCCAATTTTCGGCCTCTCTCGGCCGAACAACGCGCGAAGATCGCTCACTTGCGCGCGAGAAGCGGGTCTCTACCGGGCCTTTGCCGTGTACCTGCGGGTACTTGTGCGAACTTTCGCATACTTGCGCCCCGGAAACGTGTCGATCACGCGAGGAACGTCCGAGAATCGTCCCCCCGCCATGGTCCATTGGTCGGGGACTCAATCGGGTCAAAAAAAGGGGGCGATTGGAGGCGATTCAGGACGACAATCGGGCAGATCAAAAAATTGATTGATCGGGGACAATCTGGTCCAGATCGGGCCGATTGGAAAAAAACAATCCTTGGTGAAATGACCCCTTTACCAGACACTTGTCATATATATTTAGCTTTATTTAGTTCTCCACATAACACTCTTTAGATTTTCAATGAATATTGATAGTATTTTGATATATTTGTATATTTCCAAATATAGCATTTAGTTGTCGGAACAAGTAATTGCGTAATACATATTGTCTGGCGTTGTACGTGCGTAGGAAAGTTAACTGTCAGTATTGCGACTACTGATCATTATTATGTTATTCTTACATCATGATGTACGTGCAACCAAATATACGCACGGACTGAACGAACAACTTCATATATATTTGATAATTGACAATTGTCAGGGTCAAAGTGACTCAAAGAGGAACATTAGATTTCGAACTACACTCAGTACATTTAAAACGCAACATTTTTTATTCTCTATTATTTTTTAGTCCGCTGGTATTTTGTTAAAATCAAGGTTGTAGTTTATGTTAGTAAACAGGTCTCTTTGTCCCAAAGGTTAACATATGACGATAAACAGTTGCATACTATTTGCTGTACTGCTTTCAGTTAAAAGACATTTTGCGCGAGGACTTCAATTATACTGCAGAAATTCAAAAAATAACAAGTGTTGCGTTTTTGAAAGTAATGAGTATTCTGATTCAGATTTTTGAGAAGATTTAGTACTTAAGGTTAGATATTGGTCGCCTATGTATTAGTTTATATTACATATTTGTCTGTATAGGAAATACTGGGAATAGAAAAGCTACATTTACTCGTTTGCTCTACTGCGAAATATCTCCCAGTGGGAGTTATTTCGCAGTACGGAACATTGCTTTGGCGTTCTCGTACAAACTGGTGTAAAAAGGCGTATGTATCACTGACCACTAAGAACGAAAGAAGAAATGAAAGAAAAATAACAAACATAGAGTGTTTTTTTTCCGTTTAAATCATCACGAAATATGTAATATATAGTTTAATAACGTGTTTTTTTGAGATAGCGGAAATATTTCCCTCGGGAGAGAAATTGTTCCGATATAAGAACGAATGCTAAAGTACTGGTTCTTATAAAGGACTCGTTCTTATATCGGAGCTCATGCTAAAGCACCCGTTCTTATATCGAAGCTCATGCTAAAGCACTCGTTTTTATATCGGAGCTCGTGCTGAAGCACTCGTTCTTATATCGAGCTCTTGCTAAAGCACTCGTTCTTATATCGGAGCTCATGCTAAAGCACTCGTTTTTATATCGGAGCTCGTGCTGAAGCACTCGTTCTTATATCGAGCTCGTGCTAAAGCACTCGTTCTTATATCGGAGCTCGTGCTAAAGCACTCGTTCTTATATCGGAGCTCGTGCTAAAGCACTCGTTCTTATATCGGAGCTCATGCTAAAGCACTCGTTCTTATATCGGAGCGCATGCTAAAGCACTCTTCTTATATCGGAGCTCGTGCTAAAGCACTTGTTCTTATATCGGAGCTCACGATAAAGCACTCGTTCTTATATAGGACCAATATTTTTCCCTCGAGAAATATTTCCGGTATCCCTAAAACACTGGTAATTAAACTCTATGTAGCTGCACAGCAAATTAGTGTTACAGAAACGTGATCAGAAGAAAACCAACTTGTTACGAATAACTCCTCTAGTTCTACATTGAGCACGAACATTAATTAGTAAAGGTTTAGATACGCTCTACAACTGTTCTTACGCCCGTTCGTGAAAAGAACCACACGCCTATCATCTCGTGAAGGATTTCCCTATAATCGATCACAACAGTTAAATAATCTATTTATTACATTTTTAATCAGATTATGTATGATTTTAACCATAACTATTCGCTTTAGTTAGCGTTATCGGCGGATGACGTCGACGTCACCAACACGTTATTGAAGTCAACGTCGCAGTTAGTTATTTTTGTGTTCGGAGTTAGTTATTAATTATTAGCCATTATGAATATTCTTTCACTGAGAAATGCCAATCTATCACCCATAGAAATGTTATAAATAATAATACCTAACACCAAACACAAAAGTAACTAACTGTAACGTTGACTCATGACGTCAATAAAGTGTTACTGACGTTGATAACATTTATTTTTAAAACGATTATTTCGGTTAGAATCATACAGAAACTGATTTAAAATGTAATACATAGATTATTTAACTGCCAGGTTCGATTATAGGTAAATCCTTCACTCGATGGTAGGCATGTTTTGTTTTTCACTCACTCCCATACGCTCGTTCATGAAAAGAACCGCACGTCTACCATCTCTTGAAGGATTTCCATATAATCAATTCAAGCTGTTAACTAATATCTATGTATCAATACAGCATTATTAAATTCCGTTTAATCCCACACCCTTTCTCTTGAAGTGACAGTAATTTGGTAAGAAATATTACATGGAAAACGTGCGGGTTAATGGACTGCGCAACTTCAGCACAATCCCTCATTTGAAAACACAACACCATTATACGGAAGTAATTCCCTGACAATCACGAATATAGGTATTAATACAACTTATAACTAGAACGAACTCGACGGCACGCCATCGCGAATACCCACGTTTTCTTCACACAGGCCACCCCAACCCACCACCACACACACACATACAGAAGAACAACATAACATGACCCCCTGATACCCTCCCTCCACCACCCACCTCCTACAACCACAATACCAAGGGAAGTAAATAATAAATCAGTTGACATGCTGTGTATCTCTTTCATAGATGACTATTATACCAACTAATGTGCTTCAGTATGGAAAAATAACACTGTTTTGAATTATTAGTGTATTTGATGCCCCTTCCCCCAGTCCACCGCCGATGAAGTAGGAAGAAACAAATGTAATCCATCATAATGTTTCATTTGAGGCATATTTTTTTAAAAAAGCAGACGTCCGAGTTCGAAATAATAAAATCGTTTGATATGTTGTTTATCTTTCATGGACAATTACATAAACCAATTTATGTGCAAAAATATGGAAGCATTACAGTGTAATTGAATTGTTTGTGTAATTGACCTTTGCCCCCCTGACGGCCCCTTGGTCATTTGAGACATAATTACAAAAAATAAAAAGAATCCCCTATATCCCCTCCCACTCCACTCCACCCACCCTGGGCCCCTGGGTAGACGTCCACGTTCGAAATAATAAAACCGTTTCATATGTTGTTTATCTTTCATAGACGATTACATGCACAAAGTTATGTGCACAAATGTGAAAAAATGACAGTGTAATTGAATTTTTAGTGTAATTTACCGTTTGACCCACCACTCCCGGCAGGACCCCTAGGAGCGGAGCCGACAATTATGTTGCTCTTGCACACCGTCATCACATGCTGAAGTGATACCCTAAGTTTGGTTGAATTCCGTTCAGCGGTTTAGGAGGAGATACGGTAACGGATGGACAGACGGACAAATGGAGGCGATTTTAATATACCCTGCCTTTTTCAAAAACTTTGGTATACAAATAATTGACCCCCTGTTACGCTCCCCCAACCACCATCATCATCATAATGTTTCATCTGAGACATAATTAAAAAAAAATCCAAACCGCCCGCACCATCCATCCTGGCGCCCCCGGGCAGACGTCCGAATTCTAACTAATAAAATCGTTTGATATGTTGTTTATCTTTCATAGACCATTACATACACCAAGTGCAAAAACTTGGAAAAAATACAGTGTAATTGAATTTTTAGTGTATTTAAACTTTTTACTATGAGGTAGTTTAAGAGACATCACAACTATTATATAATCTATTTTCATATTTTAACAGCCGATAATAGCAAACCTCAGACGCTTGTAACCATTATTCCGAATTTTGCGATTAAGTCTGGGAGCAAGAACCATTATCAAGTTCATAGCTGTCAAGGCCCAATGGAAGTCAAGAGTGAGATGAATTGAATGTTGTTCAACAAAATATAGATTATTTAGCGCCGCCCCAGAGTGGAAGAATACATAGGAATCCGGGAACCGTGTCCTACTCTTATTATCGAATAGATTCCTATGGTTCTTTAACGTGCTCGGAGGATAGACCGATACAAGTATACACGATACGCCACGCCAGCCCTCAAGAGTGAGATGAAGCTAAAGGGGTGGTTTACTATGGGTTCAGTGGGATGAAGCCCTAGACAGTCTGTGGCTGAATTTCATGGATTTTAGCTTAGAGGTTTACTCGTTATACTATACTGAAAGGAAAAGAAACGCAGGGTGCGTATTTCCGCTATATATTGCATATACTGCACACTTAATTCCATATATATTCCAAGGAAATCCCAAGATGTTTTGTAAAAATAAAAGAGCAGTTAGTTAGAGAAAGGACACAACTGTGATGCTGTAGACGTTTTAATCACAGTACACGTTGTAACAAGAAATTCATAAATTCTGAAGATCCTCTTTGAAAAATTGAGCCACTTCAGTACTGTATTTAATGTTAAGTGATTGCAACATTTAAAGCCTAAGTTTGCTCACCTGCTTGAGCCAAATGCGCATTCTGACGATAATGAAACTTTAAAGGGGTAACCATTGGTGTGTTCAGTGCTGTTTAAACCTTCTTTCTAAAAGGACAGGCCTAATGTCGCCCTGTACCATTCGATTAGCAGTAGCATATTAAACATACAATATATAGCGGAAATACGCACCCTGCGTTTCTTTTTTCTTTCAGTATATTTAAATGATCATACATTTTAACTGCATTCATTTAAGTCACACACTGTAAGGAAGCGAATAGGAAATCCCGGTTAAAATATTCTAAATTTTAACGAATTTTGGATGACATTTACTCCGTGTTATTTTAACAAGAGGATCAAAATGGCCCTAAATCGATCACCTGAGTACTGGCACATTATCAAACTTCTTCGAAATCTTATGGTCATATACAATCTGTGCAAGTTTGTAAGACTGTTCAAGAAATGTGGGCTCTGTTGTTTATAACAACATTTATATAAAGACACTTACCAAGTTTGGTAAATATCAAATACGAAATGAAGGTGCTAGAGTGTAACAGCTTGGGCAGGGCCAAATGTGACCCGAGGGCTACATGTAATATATGAGAGCTTTGTGGTTTCACAGAAGAATATTTTTTAGGGTTTTCCCTATACAAGTCTATGTAAAACATGACCCCTGGGGCGGGGCCAAATGTAACCCCACGGTCACCATTTGAACAAACTTGGAAAAGGACCATAAGAGTATAGTAAATGCAAAATATTAATCCTACGGCTCTGGTAGTTCCAGAGAAGAAGACTTTAATGTGTTTCCTATATAAGTCTATGTAAAACTGTGAACCCCGGGGCGCGGCCAAATTTGACACCATGGTCACCATTTGAACAAACTTGGTAGAGGACCATAAACTTATAGCAAATGCAAAATATTAAACCTCTGGCTCTAGCAGTTCCAGAGAAGAAGATTTCTTTCGGTTTTTCCCTATACAAGCCTATGTAAAACTGTGACGCCCAGGGCGGGGCCAAATGTGACCCCAGGGTCACCATTTGAACCTAATTGGTGGAGGACCATAAGCTTACAGAAAGTGCAAAATATTAAACCTCTGGCTCTTGCAGTTTCAGAGAAGCAGAGTTTTTAAGTTTTTCCCTATACATGTCTATGTAAAACATGTGACCCTAGGGGCGGGGCCAAATGTGACCCCAGGGTCACCATTTGAACAAACTAGGTAAAGGACCATAAGCTTATAGTAAATACAAAATATCAAACCTCTGGCTCTTGTAGCCTTCGAAAAGAAGATATTTAAAAAAAAAACACCTATACAAGTCTTTGTAAAACTGTGACACTCGGGGCGGGGACAAATTTGATCGCAGGGTCACCATTTGAAAAAACTTAGTAGAGGACCATAAGCTGATGTTACATGTAATACATGAGAGCTTTGTGCCATGTGGTTCTAGAGAAGAAGTTTCTTTTCAGGTTTTGCCTATACAAGCCTATGTAACACTGTGACACCCGGGGTGGGGCCAAATGTGACCCATGGTTCACTATATGAACAAACTTAGTAGAGGACCATAATCTTATAGCAAATGCAATCCTATATGTCTATATGAAAAACATGCAAAATCTCAATATACAAACTTTGCTTCCCAGGGGCACATCCATTTTGACTCAGGTGGCTCTGGAGAAGAAGATTTTTTAAGGTTTCTACCATATATGGTAATGACGACCATCTTGGATGACGCACTGACCTAATTTTAATAAATCTAAAAAGCATTTACCTAAGGATCATCCAAGTGAGGTTTGGTCAAAATTAGCCAAGTGGTTTCTACGACGACGACGGACGACGGACGCAGAGTGAACCCAATAGATCACCTTGAGCCTTCGGCTCAGGTGATCTAAACATCGCAGACTTCGCCAATTCTCACTGGGCCATTATTGTTGGAAATTTTGAAAATTCTACACAACCATGAAAATTAAGACATACGAAAAGAATGTATAATACACACGTTACTATGGTTACTGTTGCATTGTTTTAAGTAACAATTAGTAAACTCACAGCAGATTTAATACTGGCAACCCATCAAAGGCATTGTCGCCGATATGTTTTATCTCGTTGTTGGAGAGAATCCTGTAAAAGAAAACAAAGCTGTTATGATCATTTATTCCGGTAATTACTCATTACGATACAGTGACAAGAATAATAATTCTCCCGCAAGTCGATCTCCCGCAGTCATCCGTAATAATCGACACTTTCTCACTTGTCAAGTCGAGCTCCTACAATCATCCGTAATAATCGAAACTTTCTCACTTGGCAAGTCAAGCTCCTACAATCATCCGTAATAATCGAAACTTTCTCACTTGGCAAGTCGAGCTCCTACAATCATCCGTAATAATCGAAACTTTCTCACTTGGCAAGTCAAGCTCCTACAATCATCCGTAATAATCGAAACTTTCTCACTTGGCAAGTCGAGCTCCTACAATCATCCGTAATAATCGAAACTTTCTCACTTGGCAAGTAAAGCTCCTACAATCATCCGTAATAATCGAAACTTTCTCACTTGGCAAGTCGAGCTCCTACAATCATCCGTAATAATCGACACTTTCTCACTTGGCAAGTCAAGCTCCTACAATCATCCGTAATAATCGACACTTTCTCACTTGTCAAGTCAAGCTCCTACAATCATCCGTAATAATCGAAACTTTCTCACTTGGCAAGTCAAGCTCCTACAATCATCCGTAATAATCGAAACTTTCTCACTTGGCAAGTCGAGCTCCTACAATCATCCGTAATAATCGAAACTTTCTCACTTGGCAAGTCAAGCTCCTACAATCATCCGTAATAATCGAAACTTTCTCACTTGGCAAGTCGAGCTCCTACAATCATCCGTAATAATCGATACTTTCTCACTTGGCAAGTCGAGCTCCTACAATCATCCGTAATAATCGACACTTTCTCACTTGGCAAGTCAAGCTCCTACAATCATCCGTAATAATCGACACTTTCTCACTTGTCAAGTCAAGCTCCTACAATCATCCGTAATAATCGAAACTTTCTCACTTGTCAAGTCAAGCTCCTACAATCATCCGTAATAATCGACACTTTCTCACTTGGCAAGTCGAGCTCCCACAGTCATCCGTAATAATCGACACTTTCTCACTTGGCAAGTCAAGCTCCCACAATCATCCGTAATAATCGACACTTTCTCACTTGCAAGTCAAGCTCCTACAATCATCCGTAATAATCGACACTTTCTCACTTGTCAAGTCAAGCTCCTACAATCATCCGTAATAATCGAAACTTTCTCACTTGTCAAGTCAAGCTCCTACAATCATCCGTAATAATCGAAACTTTCTCACTTGTCAAGTCGAGCTCCTACAATCATCCGTAATAATCGAAACTTTCTCACTTGGCAAGTCAAGCTCCTACAATCATCCGTAATAATCGAAACTTTCTCACTTGGCAAGTCGAGCTCCTACAATCATCCGTAATAATCGACACTTTCTCACTTGGCAAGTCGAGCTCCTACAGTCATCCGTAATAATCGATACTTTCTCACTTGGCAAGTCAAGCTCCTACAATCATCCGTAATAATCGACACTTTCTCACTTGTCAAGTCAAGCTCCTACAATCATCCGTAATAATCGAAACTTACTCACTTGGCAAGTCGAGCTCCCACAGTCATCCGTAATAATCGAGTCTTTCTCACCTGGCAAGTCGAGCTCCCAGAGTCATCCGTAATAATTGACATTTTCTGACTTGATATGTCAAGCTCCCACAGTCATCCGTAATAATCGACAATTTCTCACTTAGCAAGTCGATCTCCCACAGTCATACGTAATAATCGACATTTTCTTACTTGGCAAGTCGAGCTCCCAGAGTCATCCGTAATAATCGACATTTTCTCACGAGGTAAGTCGAGCTCCCGCAGTCATCCGTAATAATCGACACTTTCTCACGTGGCAAGTGGAGCTCCCGCAGTCATCCGTCATAATCGACACTTTCTCACTTAGCAAGTCGATCTCCCACAGTCATACGTAATAATCGACATTTTCTTACTTGGCAAGTCTAGCTCCCAGAGTCATCGGTAATAATCGACACTTTCTCACGTGGCAAGTCGAGCTCCCGCAGTCATCCGTAATAATCGTCACTTTCTCACATGGCAAGTCAAGCACCCACAGTCATCCGTAATAATCGACATTTTCTCACTTGCCAAGTCGAGCTGCCATAGTCAACCGTAATAATCGACACTTTCTCACTTGCAAAGTCGAGCTGCCACAGTCATTCGTAATAATCGACATTTTCTCACTTGGCAATTCGAGCTCCCGCAGTCATCCGTAATAATCGACACTTTCTCACGTGGCAACTGGAGCTCCCGCAGTCATCCGTCATAATCGACACTTTCTCAAGAGGCAAGTCAAGCACCCACAGTCATCCGTAATAATCGCCACTTTCTCACTGGCCAAGTCGAGCTGCCACAGTCATTAATATTAATCGAGACTTTCTCACTTGGAAAGTCTAGCTCCCGCAGTAAGCCGTAATAATCGACACTTCCTTAATTGCAAAGTCGAGCTGCCACAGTCATCCCTAATAATCGACACTTTCTCACTTGCCATGTCGAGCTGCCAGTCATTCGTAATAATCGACATTTTCTCACTTGGCAAGTCAAGCTTACACAGTCATCCGTAATAATCGACACTTTTTCACTTGGCAAGTCGAGCTGCCACAGTCATCCATAATAATCGACACTTTCTCACTTGCCAAGTCGAGCTGCCACAGTCATTCGTAATAATCGAGACTTTCTCACTTGGCAAGTCTAGCTCGCTCAGTAAGCCGTAATAATCGACACTTTCTTAATTGCCAAGTCGAGCTGCCACAGTCATCCCTAATAATCGTCACTTTCTCACTTGCCATGTCGAGCTGCCAGTCATTCGTAATAATCGACATTTTCTCACTTGGCAAGTCAAGCTTACACAGTCATCCGTAATAATCGACACTTTTTCACTTGGCAAGTCGAGCTCCCATAGTCATCCATAATAATCGATATTTTCTCACTTGGCAATTCGAGCTCCCGCAGTCATCCGTAATAATCGACACTTTCTTAATTGCCAAGTCGAGCTGCCACAGTCATCCCTAATAATCGACACTTTCTCACTTGCCATGTCGAGCTGCCAGTCATTCGTAATAATCGACCTTTTTATCACTTGGCAAGTCAAGCTTACACAGTCATCCGTAATAATTGACACTTTTTCGCTTGGCAAGTCGAGCTCCCACAGTCATCCATAATAATCGACACTTTCTCACTTGCCATGTCGAGCTGCCACAGTCATTCGTAATAATCGAGACTTTCTCACTTGGCAAGTCTAGCTCGCGCAGTAAGCCGTAATAATCGACACTTTCTTAATTGCCAAGTCGAGCTGCCACAGTCATCCCTAATAATCGACACTTTATCACTTGCCATGTCGAGCTGCCAGTCATTCGTAATAATCGACATTTTCTCACTTGGCAAGTCAAGCTTACACCGTCATCCGTTATAATCGACACTTTTTCACTTGGCAAGTCGAGCTCCCACAGTCATCCATAATAATCGACACTTTCTCACTTGGCAAGTCGAGCTCCCGTAGTCATCCGTAATAATCGACACTTTCTCACGTGGCAAGTGGAGCTCCCGCAGTCATCCGTCAAAATCGACACTTTCTCACATGGCAAGTCAAGCACCCACAGTCATCCGTAATAATCGACACTTTCTCCCTTGCCAAGTCAAGCTTACACAGTCATCCGTAATAATCGACACTTTTTCACTTGGCAAGTCGAGCTGCCACAGTCATCCATAATAATCGACACTTTCTCACTTGCCAAGTCGAGCTGCCACAGTCATTCGTAATAATCGAGACTTTCTCACTTGGCAAGTCTAGCTCGCTCAGTAAGCCGTAATAATCGACACTTTCTTAATTGCCAAGTCGAGCTGCCACAGTCATCCCTAATAATCGACACTTTCTCACTTGCCATGTCGAGCTGCCAGTCATCCGTAATAATCGACACTTTTTCACTTGGCAAGTCGAGCTCCCATAGTCATCCATAATAATCGACATTTTCTCACTTGGCAATTCGAGCTCCCGCAGTCATCCGTAATAATCGACACTTTCTTAATTGCCAAGTCGAGCTGCCACAGTCATCCCTAATAATCGACACTTTCTCACTTGCCATGTCGAGCTGCCAGTCATTCGTAATAATCGACCTTTTTATCACTTGGCAAGTCAAGCTTACACAGTCATCCGTAATAATCGACACTTTTTCACTTGGCAAGTCGAGCTCCCACAGTCATCCATAATAATCGACACTTTCTCACTTGCCAAGTCGAGCTGCCACAGTCATTCGTAATAATCGAGACTTTCTCACTTGGCAAGTCTAGCTCGCGCAGTAAGCCGTAATAATCGACACTTTCTTAATTGCCAAGTCGAGCTGCCACTGTCATCCCTAATTATCGACACTTTATCACTTGCCATGTCGAGCTGCCAGTCATTCGTAATAATCGACATTTTCTCCCTTGGCAAGTCAAGCTTACACAGTCATCCGTAATAATCGACACTTTTTCACTTGGCAAGTCGAGCTCTCACAGTCATCCATAATAATCGACACTTTCTCACTTGGCAAGTCGAGCTCCCGTAGTCATCCGTAATAATCGACACTTTCTCACGTGGCAAGTGGAGCTCCCGCAGTCATCCGTCAAAATCGACACTTTCTCACATGGCAAGTCAAGCACCCACAGTCATCCGTAATAATCGACACTTTCTCACTTGCCAAGTCGAGCTGCCACAGTCATTCGAAATAATCGACACTTTCTCACTTGGCAAGTCTAGCTCCTGCAGTAAGCCGTTATAATCGACACTTTCTTAATTGCCAAGTCGAGCTGCCATAGTCATCCCTAATAATCGACACTTTCTCACTTGCCATGTCGAGCTGCCAGTCATTTGTAATAATCGACATTTTTTCACTTGGCAAGTCAAGCTGACACAGTCATCCGTAATAATCGACACTTTTTCACTTGGCAAGTCGAGCTCCCACAGTCATCCATAATAATCGACACTTTCTCACTTGGCAAGTCGAGCTCCCGCAGTTATCCGTAATAATCGACACTTTCTCACTTGGCAATTCAAGCTCCCACAGTCATCCGTAATAATCGACTCTTTCTCACTTTGGTAAGTCGAGCTCCCACAGTCATCCGTAATAATCGACACGTTCTCAATTGACAAGTCGAACTCACAGTGGAATTCGAACCCGCAGCGTTGGGAAGGGAGAACGTTTTAGACGCCACGTCTTTACTATCCCGACCACAGATGCGCTTATCTTAAATGGAGACTCGCGGCTGATTTGTGTTTCAGCTCGACTATTCGAAGAATAAGAGGGCTTATGTAATCACCCCGGCGTCGGCGTCGGCCTCGGCCTCGGCGTTGGCGTCGGCGTCCAACATCAAGGTTTGCGTGTAAGCTGTGTTTACAAGTCTATATCGCTTACATTTCTTATCCTAGCACAACCAAATTGGGCTTCCGTATTATAAGAATCGTTCATGAGTATCCGGTGAAGATAGGGAATTCCAACCCGAGTTATAAGTGTTTTTATCGGAACCGAGGCTCTGCCGAGGTTTCAATTAAAACACTTATACCGAGGGTTGGAATTTCATTTCTGAACCGAATACCCATGATAAATTCTTTTTCTTGCATATCAGAGACATGTTGTGCGTTAACGACGCCAGCTACTAACGTTTTGCATATTTTCCTGCATACCGGAAGTTGGCGCGCGTGAATTTTATCTCGACCCTAGGGTGAGATGGAAATATCTAGCCCCGGTAAAATGACGGATATCCTTGTCCGGTATGCAAGAAAGAATTATCTTAAGGACTGCATAACTTCCTGTAACCAATGGGCTCCCATGGAACCCAAATTATGATAGCCCATTAAATGTCTCATACCCCATCCAAACCCTTTTCCACATCAAACTTGGCGTGTAAGCTGTGTTTACAAGTCTATCCCCTAACCCCACCTCACATGTTTTTAGCCTTGTTTTCTGATGGTATATACTAGCTATATAATTTATCATTCTCTGAAAAATCGAATAGTCGAGCTGCGCTGTTCTCCGACAGCTCTTGTTTTACATACTATTGACATTTAGAGCATTGACATCACCATTTATCGAAATGTATATTTTTATTTTTTGCTAAATGGCGTCATCACTGTAGGGATCCGTACACCGGATCTTGGTCAAGACCCCGTTCACTAGTACGGAGTTTTGGTCAGCCATGTTGTAGAAAACGTGCGGATAACAACAGCAAAGGTAGGTTAACCACGTTTGTCTCCTATTTTTGTTCATGTATATGAATAATCAGTATTGCTATATGTTGCGGAAACATTTCCCCGTTCAAATATTACCGTACATTGTTGACATATTACTTTAAATGCTACAATTCGGATCAAAGAAAAACAATTGCCGGTGCTGAAATTCGCCCAAAGTACCCTTCAGCAATAAATATCTCATTAATTTTCAAGTTAATGAAAATTTTGAATTGGCAGATTTATTTGTTTTTCCAATATACGTGCATGTTCAAAATTTCAGCATCATTCATCCGAAATTGGCCGAGATATGAATCGAAACAAAACGTGCCCAGCGTAACTAATTCATATAAAAAGACGCTGATTTGTGTACGGAGTCTTGTCCATGTGCTGTACGGGGTTTTGCAATGCAAAAATTGTTTTCGCTGCTCTGCGCTGATGTTATTTACTTATATTTGTAGTAATTCGTAGACATTATTTAGGTTCTATATGTCTTATACCATTTTGTATTGCTAAGACGAAAAAATGCAGAAAACTAAAACTTAAAAGGGGTAATTCTTGAGAAAGACTCCGTACTTATTCCAAATAACTACATGTACTACAAACTAAGTCCAGACGTATATTATTGTCTGTTAGAATTGATACAGTTGTCCAATTTTAGCTCATTGTGACCACAGTTAACGTCATATAATTTTTTTTCTCATTTACAACAATCCATTACATTGGTCAATTTTTATTCAACTTAGAAATGAGGTAATTGCTTTATTCCGCGAATCTAAGGAATCATACAAGTCAAAACTTACATCCCAGTTAAATGATAAATCAATCCCCCGGGTAAATGGTGGCGTATAGCAAAATCGATCTCTAAATTGAACAAAGTAACTCAACCAAACTTTCCAATAAAAAATAAAGGTCGTATTTTAATACATCCAGTAGACAAAGCAAACGCATTGAATTCTTCATTTTCTGCAACATCTCATATTGAACATGAACCGGAATTACCTACTTTTCATAATCGCACTGACTATAAAATGAATGACTTGATTATAAATGAAACGGAAGTAACTGATCAATTGAAAATCTTGAAATTATCGAAACCTCCAGGCCCAGATATGATTAGCCCAAATGTGTTAAAATTAGTTTTAATTAGCATCGCTGCTCCATTGACGCGACTTTTTAATCTGTCATTGTCCACTAGAAAAGTACCATACGAATGGAAGCAGGCGAATGTAACTCCTATTTTTAATGGCAAGGGAGAACCTGACATGCCGGGCAATTATAGGCCTATATCCATTACCAGTATTATTTGCAAATTGATGGAAAAAATCGTATTTAAACACTTGTTCAACTATATCAAAACGAATAACCTTCTGTGCAAATACCAGGCAGGCTTTCAACCTAGAGACTCTAGTAAATCAGCTCATAGAAATATATATTTTCATATAATAAGCAACCTCGACGCTGGGAAAGATGTACGATTTATATTTTGCGTTTGACAAAGTATGGCATGCTGGGTTGCTTTTTAAATTAGCTAAATATGGTATCAATGATTCATTATGTAACTTGATACGTAGCTATATCTCTGATAGGCAGCAAAAAGTAGTCCTAGATGGATTTATTTCAAGCTTCAGTACTATAGATGCAGGTGTTCCGCAAGGCTCTGTTTTAGGTCCGTTTCTATTTCTGCTTTATATAAATGACATCACAGATGACCTCTTTGTCGCACAACATCATATTATAACAGCTTTCCGCCGAGTACAATTAAATTGTGGAATGCTTTACATTTAGACGCTAAAAATGCACCATCTGTTGAACAATTTAAGCATAAACTTAAGGCTAATGAACATAGGACTGACAGTCCATATCACTATAATATAGGAAATAGGAATGATAACATCATCCATTGTCAATTAAGAAATAACTCAAGTAATCTAAATACGCATTTATTTGACCACTTCTTGACAGATTCAGCAGTATGTCCGAAATGTGGCAATCCATGTGAGGACAATACTCATTTTTTTAAACTGTCCACTGTATAACCAATTCAGAAATGACTTACTTGATACCCTAGCCAATCTTGTTGATATCACGCATATCAACATTGACCTGATACTGAATGGCAGTTCCAAGCTAGACGATACTACGAACTCAGAAATTGTACTTATCGTCCACAAATACATCAAGTGTACTAGGGGATTTTCGTAGAATTATAGATGTACAAGTACATATGTATATGTTTGTATATACTATTGTATTTTCAGATATGTTTTGTCACAATGCTAGAAGTTTTTTTTATATATTATCATCTTTCTTCCTTTTTTATTGTAATTTTTATTTTTTTGTTTGTCTGTTTTCTCAGTTATCTTAAATTCCAAAATTAACTATTGGTTACAGAAACTCATATTACAACCATTATATTTTGTAATAATCGGTATATTTTTATATATATTTCGTATTGGTTTCCAGTATGATTTTCTTTCTGTTGATTCTTTTTTTTTTTCTCACTTAAATTCTTTCTGACAGTACAAAGTGTTAATACTAAACAATCACGGTACACATGTTTCAAAGATTCTAAGTTAATTGTCAAACCAATATATGCAAACTGTACTACAATTCCACATTTTATGTTATGTTTGATATGAATTTATTGTTTATATGTACCTTGATATGGGAGAGGTCTTACATAGGCATTGCCTGTTGTCCAATCCCATTCAGTACTTGAATACAATATTGTTTAAATAAAGTAGTGTTTGTTATACGTCCCTCAGGCGTTAAAAATCCTTACCGTATTTTTTCCAACGGTTTGCCTGTCAGGTTAAAATTAATTCAATGCCCCATACTGACATCTAAACTATGTCAAACTTTCCTAAGCATGTTAATAGGAAATGTAAAGTTGGTTCTTAAACTACATTGACAACATATGATATAGATAACGGCATGGGTTAATATTAATTATCTATATAGCTCGCATGATTATATCTGTTCAAGGAAATCTACGTTGATTCAGTTCTAATGACACTACATTGACTGTTTACAAACACTCAATGAATGTTTTATGTATTACATGTAATGCAAGTACCATTAAAACCATAGTTTCATACAATATATTTAAAGCAAAACTCCGTACAGTAAAAAGAGAATATTTGCAGTACTCCGTACACAAGTGCCCAAGACCCCGTACACAAACATTACTTTTGTTTCGATTCATATCTCGGTCAATTTCGGATGAATGAAGTTCAACATTTGAACATGCACGTATATTGGAAAAACAAATAAATCTGCCAATTCAAAATTTTCATTAACTTGAAAATTAATGAGATATTTATTGCTGAAGGGTACTTTGGGCGAATTTCAGCACCGGCAATTGTTTTTCTTTGATCCGAATTGTAGCATTTAAAGTAATATGTCAACAATGTACGGTAATATTTGAACGGGGAAATGTTTCCGCACCATATAGCAATACTGATTATTCATATAAAATGAAGAAAAATAGGAGAAAAACGTGGTTAACCTACATTTGCTGTTGTTATCCGTACGTTTTCTACAACATGGCTAACCAAAACTCCGTACTATTGAACGGGGTCTTGACCAAGATCCGGTGTACGGATCCCTACAGTGGTCATGTAACTGTTGACATATTCAATATTATTCTTTTTATCCAAAATGTTAGTAAGACAAGATATTTCTAGCAGATGGTACATCTGTATTCTAATGCAGCAATATTATATATACGGGTTGATACTTATATTCCGCATGCTTTAGAGGGTAACTCACTGGATCAATCAGTTTGACAATAATTAAAGTTACAGAAATAGGTTAAGCATCGACCTTAACAAAGTCGAATATAATGAAGTTACAGGACACACCTCGGGTTCATTCGGCTCTTTTGAGAGTACAATACAAAATGTTATGCTTTAAATAATTAAGGACCGACATGAAGCGTGATTTACATAATAACATTTACTCGATTGTTCAGGAAAATTCTTCTCAACATCAGAATAAAAGTTGTGTTTAAATCATCTAACATAGTTCAGTAAAGTTTACAACGAATACGTTAGTTTAAATAAACGTTACGTTTAAATAACAGGTTGAAAATTGTTAAAAATAGGATCAATCTGTATATTTTCTCTTCGTTTGGTGTTGAGAGATGGACAAACAATCTAAGTTGTGAAACTGTGTTGGCATTAATCTCTTGAAAATGTGTTTATTTAATACTTACAAATCTATGTCAGAAATAGAAATAAAATATTTCCAGCGGGTTTATAGTGTGCGAGATTAAAATCTGGTTGTATGGGACTTAAAGCACATCGTAACCACGGACCTACCGCCCTTTGTTTCGCTGCTATCCAACACCTCCCATTAGGTATTCATCTGAGACAATTTAAACCAGCTGGAAATAGATCATTTCTTAATTTCTCGTCCGTCGGATGGGGACGTAAACCAGGCGGTCCCGTGTATCGGTCTATCCTCCGAGCACGCTAAAGAACCATAGGAATCTATTCGATAATAAGAGTAGGGCAGGTTATTTCCTGAAATACTCTGGATCACGTAATGGAAATAAAACTATGTGTTTTCACATTGGCATATTTACAGTACTACAAGGTTGGTCACATTGACATATTACTTACAGTACTACAAGGTTGGTCAAGTTCACAAAGGCATAGTCAGGTATCTCTTCTATGAGGTTGTTCTCCAAATTTCTGAAAAACAATTGTTCACAATAGGATTATTCTTTCTTTATAAATGATGATTATATTATTGATGTTATTGTCTGCTGAAGTACACTGACATTCTTGCTTATATATACAAGTATATACAAATGAAAACCAGAATTGTAGCATTCATCGAATGATGCCCTACAAAAAACACATATAAAACAACAATTACATAGAAACACGTATGTCTTCAATCGCACAAACAAAGAGTTGAGAAATAGAGACAAAGCCCTGGAATGGTTAGTGGCAAAAGGGGCCGCTAGGTGTTTAGTTGCTGCCCCACTCTTGCTCTTACAATAGTGTCATCCTGGAAGCAAGTCAGTTTGAGATGCTTATGTAAATTTGAATATAAAACACAAACGTAGAAACACATATCAAACTGATAGAAACCGAACAACTAGAATACAACAAGAGTACAGCATTTGGTTGAAGACAAACATAAAACCGTACACTGACAGTTTAAAAAACAAAATCTCGACTTTTCGCGACGAAATTTCGTCAAAAATCTCGGGTTTGCGGCTTTTCGTCTTCGACTTTTCGGGTTTGCGACTTTTCGACTTTTCGACTTCAACATTTCGCCTAGTGGAAAGGGTTATTAACAGGCTGAAAAGTCGCAAAGTCGAAAAGTTGAAATGGCCGAATCCGTCTTCCATAAAACTTGGATCAATTTCTTTGGTGCATTTGCTTCGTATTTGTCAGAAATATTGTGGTAACAGTTGTATTGTTATATCTTTATGAATGTTTGTTTGTTGCATAATATATTATAGATAATGAGCATGTAGTAAAATGCTATTTTTTCTTCACACATTTAACATGTACACACTACAATACAAAGTAAATTTAAATATGTGTATTTTGCAAAATTATATGTTGACCCCCACAATATGTACTTGTGTTCGGGAAAAAAATCAACACCCGCCCCTCGCCCAAAATCACTGATTTGTTTTTGGTTGACTGTGTTTCCCTTTCAGGCAAACTTAGGTTTCCGTTTCCACATAATTATGTAAATTGTGTTCGAAAGTATTGGCAGTACAGTTTATTGTTTAAAAAAGAACATAATAATACTATTATCCCGATATGCAATGTTACCTCGAATCAATGTTATGCGGTGACCATTCGAAAAGTTATGATACTATTGTTTCGATCTTTGAATATGAACGGAATTATAAAGGGTGAAAGCTTTTAATTGGTATGTTTTATATGTGAATGTTTCCTGTGGTTATCTGTGGTTGACGCCGAATGCTGTGACTAATTCGTATATGCAATACTCCATTTCTGGAGGTCGTCTGATTGCCAGTGTCTATTCATTGTTATCATTTTACTCAACAATACGATGTAAATTTAGTTCTACGTTTCCTTGTTTAACATGTAGAGTTGTATATTTTCGTTTTATTATTTTTCCGTACCCAGCCACGTGTGGTTCTCGGGCAAGGAATAGGGCCACTGCAGATCCCGATAGAGGGTAGGCAGAGGGGTAGAACTCCCAAAATTCATGTTCTTTTTATCATTTTTTATTCATACTCATTGAAGGTCTTCATCATGACCCCTCCATTGTTTCATTTGCCATATCGCTCAAATCACTAGAGCAGTTGCGGCAGAAAAACAATAAACTTGGCTCCAGCGTAAATAGAGTGTCTACAGTAGACATTGCAGCAACTCTGCAGGTGAGATGGTTCTAGGCCCATTCTCCATATGTTATCTCGATGTAAATGGAGGATGAGCCTGGCATATTCATTCCTGTTAGGCGCCATATAACCTTTCGTGTGTTGGTGTGCCTTAAAACCCAATCTTTCCGTACCCTAAATATCTTCGTATTTCTTTTCATATTTCATATTCAGCAGTCTCTTTCCTTCTTTTTTAAATTTAGTTTTGTAGGAATTATCAGCAGATTATCGAAGGCAACTGACAGCACTGAATTACAGAATCATTATAGTAATTCTACTAAACTGGTTAATAAATACGTTTCTCCCCAAGATGTTTGTTTCTATGCGTGTGTTTGGTTGACAGGTTTCATTGAAAACTACAGTTTGTATGTCAACTTTAATTACGTTTACACACATCGTTTGTAAAAAGAAATCCAAGGAGAGCAATGTTATAAGATTTCTTTCGTGCCAATCCTCAGTTTATTTGATGACATGTCAAATATTTTCTGCAACAATTAGAAAACAAATATGTTTATACCTTGAAAGAAATAGAACGCTAATCTAACAACAAATGTTCAAAATATAGCTTTAGAAAGATTCTTTAACAACAAAAAATGTAGAAGAACGGAAATCCTTATAGTGATGTATTTGCACATTACGTGTTTTACTGATAAACAAAAACTAAAAGCTTTTAGCAGCATCCATTACCGTAATACACTTCCCTGGTCTTTGGTAACATGACAGGTAACTGAAACCTACTTTCTTTTAATTTAACAGGCTGCAATTTATCCGTATATGATTAAAAAGAAATATAAAAAAAAGAGAAGAAAAATCTCGAAGGAACACATGATAACAAAACGCAAACAACTCATTTTTTGTTTGTTTAAACCACATTCTTTTTGAAAATGTGTGGACAAAAAATCTTAAATTTGCAACTTAACATCATAAGGAACAGAACTGTATTTGGTTCGTTCTAATCCTATGACGCAGTTACATAAAAAGAGATAAACACCGGGTTTTCGAAAATGTGAAAGATAAGTGCCTGTGTGTTTTGTGAAACTATTTAATAGAGCTTTTCTAGATAGATTTTTTTAGGAGTCGAAGGATGCTTTAATGTAGTTAGAATTTCAGCGCAGTGGTTAATGGGAGCAAGGTGCTGTTAAAGTTTGATGAAGATAGATCGGACATGGTAATGCGGAGATATAACAAACACTTTAGTTCCTGCCCCCCCCCCCCCCCCCCCGCCATATCTTAAACAAAAAGGTATATTTTGGATGAAGTAGGTCACAGTGACCTAGTGTTGTGGTTATGGTCAGTGGTTAATGGGAGTAAGATGCTGTTAAAGTTTTATGAAGATCGGACATGGTAATGCGGAGATATAACAAAAGGATTATCCCCCACCCATTCCGAAACTTAAACAAAAAGATATATTGTAGATAAAGTAGGTCACAGTGACCTAGCTTTCAGGATATGGTCAGTGGTTAATCGGAGTAAGATGCTGTTAAAGTTTGATGAAGATCGGACATGGTAATGCGGACAAATATAGAAAAAAACTAAATTTGGACGCGCGCGGCACGCACGGTTTACACCAATCTATAAGCCGATTTGTTTTCCCCCAAAAAAACCGGCAAAAATTATGTTTAAATTGTAAACTTATAACTATTTGAATTCACCAACCATTCTTGAGAATTTTCTTAGACTTCAGCTCAAGTATGCAAATTTCAATCACAAATATTTCTATAAGCTTACAGAATAAACGTTCACAACAAGCTGCTATGTATAAATATGATGCATACTAATAAATAGCAACATCTTACGACTGTTTATCTTTGAAGGTCATGGAAATATTTGTGAACGAAATTTCAGTATTTGAGCTCAAGTTTAAGAATAATTTGAAGAATTGTTGGTGAATTCCAGGCCTGCTCTTGTAAACGAACTACATCCATTATCGGATAGAAACAAAACTGATCAATCAGTGGGGATGCTGAATACATTAAAGTATATATCACTGGTAAAATATTGATGGTTAATGAAATGGCATTTATTTTATTAGTGGAACAAGTTAGAAGATTATTTATGCCAGAAAAAGATTCGAGAAAAATCATACTGAAACAATGATTATAACATAAAACAACGCACTACATGTGAACATGGAATACATTTTAAGGCTCATATTTTACATTTACATTGAAAAATAAATATACCCAATTACCATCTATGAACATAGGTATAAAGATTCACGAGAAGAACATCCTCAAACTTATGAGACCAAATCTTTGACACAAAATTGATATACGGATATCTTTTTAGTATGCGACACACCGTATTTGTTTGAGAAAACTAATACATTATATATACCAGTTCTAAAGATACATGGCGGACACAATCATAGTCTATTACAGCATTTAGTATAACAGTTGTCTCCATAGTATGACCTTAATTCAGGACGCGACTCTTAGAAACCAGCCGTTCGTAGTTTAATCAAGTACTCCCAATCCGATCTAAAGATACTTAGCAGACACGAACATATCACACAGTATGGATTTTGTACCCACGTTATGACATTGACCTTAGAGGTATCATATATGGGCCTAATATCAGGACGCCATCTTTTTGAGATTCTAACACGGAGATACATCTATATATTCAACGAATTCTTCGGTTTCGGGATGACATCATCTATGGATGTCAATGAATTTACGTTCGCACATCTTTTATTTGAAATAAGTAAATTTAAATATAATGTGTATATGCTTTTCCTATTTTACGAAACCTTGCTTTAAAATAACAATATGGTATATAATATATAGGCGTGAAATGTTCTTACATCACTCGCATTTGTTCTATTAATAATACAAGTTCAATGTATTGCCTTTGGTAGTCTCGATCATTAAGTAATAGGTAGAGTATGTTCGTTCGTTCGTATAAGCGTTTATTTATCCTCGCTGTATTGCACTAAGCATTTTAGCGAGCAGACCTCGGTTTAAAGTCTTATCCGAAGGACTCTTAGAGTCTGGTCTCAGCGAGTTGGCTTATTTAAACACCGAGATGTGCGTAGCCCATCGAGGTGTTTAACTAACCAACGAGCTGGGACAGACTCTATCTTTTTTGTAGCATGGTGTACTTAGTAACACTGTGACGTCATAGTGACCGTACTCTAAATTCTAATATCCGGTAGTTGTAGCAAGGTAAAGCCACGCCCTTTAGTTACCCTAAATTAAACGATTTAACGCTCTGCATTCATCAAAGGAAATGTCACCGACCATGCTACAACAAAACTTGTAGAAGCCTTTGAAATTTCAACAAACACCAGTTTTATTAATGTCACTGTCTTCGTAGTTCTGATTTATCAATGAAATGTTATCCAGGAAGATAACATGTAAATGTGACCATCTAACAGTGACCTAATTACAACGCGACTATTGAATGTTGTTTAACGGCTCATCAACACAGTACAGGTTATTTAGAGCCGCACCAGAGAGAGTGGAAGAATACATAGGAATCCGGGAACCTGCCCTTCTCTTATTATCGAATAGATTCCTATGGTTCTTTAACGTGCTCGGAGGATAGACCGATACACGGGACCGCCCGGTTTACGTCCCCATCCGACGGACGAGTCTAAGGTAAAGTGTCTTGCCCAAAAACACACCGACGGAATTCAGTGGCACCACGGAGGATTGAACCCGGGGCCTCCGGTTAAAACGCGACTAATGCATGCGTATTTGACTACAGTCTTCATTTGTTACGGTCAGTTCCAATGCGGTACCCCTGGTTTTAACCCTTCCAAATTTGTGATAAAGACTCAACTCAGCACATTTGAAAACGCAACACTTGGTATTTTTTGAATTGCTAGAGATGATAAAGATGTTAAAGTTAAATGTGTTTTAAATGAAAGATTTAGAGTACTTTTAAAGCTTATGCAACTATATTACCGCTATATGTTAACTTTCGGGACTAAGATACTTGGGTACTAACATAAACCAGTCAAGCAAAGCTATACGCTATCAACGTTTTAAAACACATTTGGAATGTTGGAAGGTATCTAACATTAAACATACCATTGAAATTTAAAATTGCACTGTCTAAACTTAGATGTTCAACACATTCTCTTTTTGTTGAAACGGGCAGAGACATACTATATATATACTATCGCATATGAAGATAGAATATGTATGTTATGTAACTCTCACGAAATAAAAGACGAAATGCATGTTGTTATGAAATGTTCGTATTATACGAACTTACGCAATCAATACCTTCTCGATGTCATAGGCGGTAACTTTTATAGTATTTATGTTTTCCACAATTTAATGAGTACAACACATCCTTATAAGTTAACGCAACTTTCGAAATATGTGTATGCAATATTTAATAAGAGAAAACTTTTTTTCCAAGCCCACAACATTGGTTCATGAATAGAAACTCGATTTGGTATATTTGTCAATAGTTGTAACTTTTGTTCTACTTTTTGCAACACCGAGGTTGTTAATATTATATTCAGAAAAGGTCATTTTCATTTCGCTCTACTATATATTTCAATGTTTGTTACTATATTTGTTTGTCTCTTTGTATATTGTTGTCACATTGCTGTATAGTTGTATAATATGCAGTATGTTATTTGTATTATGGTCCAGAAGCCTAAATTACTCGGAATAAAATATTGTCTATAAACTAAAACTATCACTGAAGGTGATAAATATCCACGCTTAAATTCTAAATCAAACAAAAGGCCATTATTCTATAATAAAATACAATCAACATTGGGTGAGGTAGAGGGACATAAGATCATCAGTTGCTATGTGTATATAAAAATTGAGAACAACCCAATCAAAACTGTTTGAGAAATGGTAGTAATAAAAATGTATTACGGGACGCGACGCGACAAACACGTGTTACGCGACGCAACGCGACGTTACGGACAACGTGATTCCAATATAGCCCCATTTCGTTTTGTGAAAGTGGGGGTATTAATACAATCTTGATTTGAACAACAAAATCATCGGAATGAAAATATGTGGCGTTTTTAAAATGTGCTGAGTATACAACAAAGTTTTTTGAATCTAGTCATAGTTTTTACAACAAATTGATAAAGGACACCATTCTTATTTTCCAAATTAAAGGTCCTGCAGACCATCCGTTTTGATTAAGTCCGAACAACAAGTGATATTGATATCATTGATATTGATAAAGGGATTCTTTGGAAGCAACACACACAAGCAAGAGAGAACAGTAGCTGACTCGGTTTTATTGAGTCTGTTCATTTTAGGCAAACCTCTCACGCGCCTTAGCACCCGCTTGCGCGGTATTTTGCTTTAAACATTAAAAATGTAAAAATCGATTTCCTCGCCAGGCTATATTTGGTATCAGACAAGGCAGCATTAACAGTTTATATTAATAACAGATAACGAGGAAAGTTAAGGAAAACCCTAGTCAAATGGGTCAAAATGTCGTTGATCACAAACCTCTTCAATGGCATATGAATCACATGTGTTTAAAGCTATAGAGTCTCTTAATCAATCGAGGCGTGTAACTTGATGTTCACCAGCTCATGTCGAAATCGGGTAATTAAGCGAGCAAACACAGCGCAGGAATCATCTACTGTATATACATCGACCAGTGCAAAAAAAGAGTTAGCCTCGAAAGAGGTTCGAACACACGCCCTTCTGATTTCAAGTCCGGTGCTCTATCAACTCAACTATAACGATACTTGAGAAAATAGTAAACTAACTAACATTTATTACATTACGTGGTCCGAGTATAAACTTTCATACCCCATCCAATCCCTTCTCCAAGAAGCGAAAACGGGGTTGGCTGGGGTTATGAAATAAAACCTTTATTTCAGCTTAAAAAGTTTGCATATTTTAACATTAAAACATTTAATAGGTCATTTTAAACAGGCTATCGCATATTTTCAGTCAAAAATGCTTTTAAACGTGTTTTATTGTCGAAATATCCGTTATAAAATCCTGCTTTCCTATCGCTTAAAGGAATTAAGGCGGGGTCACGTAATGTTGAGGCAAAATAACTTAACATATCTGAACGTAACTCAAGATGGATCAATAAATACGTAGTCCATCTTGTCGCACGTGTAAATTAACATTGCCTGCTTTAATACTGTATGTTAACAATATGAAACTAATACTTCGTCTTAAAACAACCAGATCTCGACCTGTTATTTAGCGCTTGATGAGTTTGTTATTACGTAATGCCTATTTAGTGTCTAAAATGGTACAACATACCAATAAATAGCCGTGGTCTAGTGGTTGAGCGTACATCCTTCAAAACTGACAAGTGCAAGCTTCTGGTTCAAATCCCGTTCCTGGCAACTATTTTTTGTATCACATATATTCTGAAGCCGTATATTTATTGATGTTACGTGTACGGAGGCTAAATAAAAACGTGAAATTGTATGCATCGATTTCTGCTTATATACCGACGTTTGGTGTGTTCGTCGATTTGAAACTACTTCACATGTGATTCATTCATATTCATGAATTATTACAGTTAAAAAAGGGACTGTGTAGCTTTAAGGAAAAACTCGGTTTTATTTTCGATGTTTAATACATTTATTGACACATATGAAACGCCAGACGCGTCTAAATTGGATTGAATTATCCTTATTTCCGTTCAAGAAACATTGACACCAATATTTTCTCGCTCATTACGATTTTCTGGTAGTTAGTAATCAATAAATTGTTGCGTGGGCAATTGTCACGCACTGCTTAAGGTTTACCAATTGCATGTAAGCCTGAATGTAGTTCCTAAAATAAAAAAAGTAATCCCTCCTTTCTATGGAAATGGGCATTACAAGTAGGAGAAAACTGCTCATTTCTATTCGATTGTGTTGTTGTATGTATAAGAAGTGTATTGAAAGGTTTTACTGGATCAGTAATTATGTAGGGGTAATAACCCTGCAAGTGATGTGGCAAATATCGACAGTGCTACCGCCATCGTAACGTTTCACTTTGTACGTAATGAAATCAGTTTCTGTCGAACGGATTGTGTTTGCATTGTACCGACTTTGTTTTCGTCCGATTATTTTACTTACCACCAGACTTAATGTATTTCCGTTAAACTGATTCATATTGCATCATACTGATTTACTTTGCTGTGTATCACTTCACATTTTTCGATGAATCGTTTAAGATTTCATCATTCCGACTTGTATTTTATTGTATTGCATTAGTTTTTTTTTCAAATGGTTTGTCATTATACTAAATGATTTCTATTTGCGTCGTATCGTTTGACATTTTACACCGTATCATTTCACTTCGAACCGTAATAATTCACTTTGTAACGAATGAACAGAGTTTACTCGTTGCATCGAACCAATATTTACGTCATCAAATGACTTCATGTTGAATTAAACGGCCTGCCATTGAATGGTTTGTAAATGCCCACATTTTGACGGTTAAGGCTTTCCATATTTATCAATACAGTGTTAATGGTCGCACAAAACGACACATGGCTGACTTGACGTTTTAGAACTCGCAGAGTACCGTAACCTTTTCTACTTAACTTGCATTTTTCTGAGATTAAAAAAAGTTCCATTTGAACTTCCGATGCCAAACTCATTAACTAAGCTATCATTAACTCGATTGCTTTAAACAATAATCAGTAATTAACTCATGTGAGTTAATGTGTTAGATATAGATGTACAAGGGTTGTCATTGTACATGTATTTGGTCGTTAAATTTGTCGTTGATGTGACAGTTATTGACCGATTGCATGATTGTATGAACCGTTATCTGCAATATGTAGTACGGTCGGTGAATTTTTCATTGATGAATGCATAACATCAACTCGTTGAATTCAGGACAAACAAAGGGACTGCGCTTTACCATATTCTAACTTCCAATACATGAATGTTAGAGTACGGACAAACAACATGTTAGGGCTAACATGATTCTAGAACACGGGACAGCAAAGTTGTTGATGACATGACAAACATCATGTAAGGTTTAACATGATTCTAGAACATGGGACAGCAAAGTTGTTGATGACATGGCAAACAACATGTTAGGACTAATAGCATTATAGAAAACAGGACCAGCAGAGATGTTGATGACATTGCAAACATCATGTTAGGGCTAACAGGAGTCTAGATTAGATGGCCAACAAAGTTTTGATGGCATGGCAAACAACATGTTTGGGCTAATAGGATTCTAGAACATAGGGCCAGCAGATTTGTTCATGGCATGGCAAGCAACATGCTAGGGCTAACAAGAGTCTAGAACACAGGTCCAACAGAGTTGTTGACGACCGGTGTAAAGAAGTAAAGTGACCCCCATAGAATAACGACCCCACGGTCATTATTCTTTAGGAAATGACGACCCCCCTTTTTTATAAAATACTGACCCCCGTTAAAAAATAATGACCCCCCTTGATGATATCTATAAAATATTGACCCCCATCTATTCGATCACTAACTGAATATTAACTACTACAAGTGTTATTATTGCTAATACTTGTTGTTGTTGTTGTTGCTGCTGCTGCTGCTGCTACTGCTGCTGCTGCTTTCGAAGAAGTAGTAGTACTTACAAATTTCATGAAGAAAATTTGTTTTCGTGTTACTCCAGGAAATTTGACAAAACCGGGGGGTCATAATATTATGACCGGGGGTCACTATTCTTTAAAAAATAATGACCGGGGGTCACTATTCTTTAAAAGATAATGACCGGGGGTCGTTATTCTATGTGGTCACAATTATTCGCGAGGGGTCATTTTACTTCGCGTGGGGGGTCATAATATTATGACCGGGGGGGTCACAATTTTTTAAAGAATAATGACCGGGGGTCGTTATCCTATGGGGGTCACTTTACTTCGTTACACCGGCAGAGTTGTTGATGACATGACAAACAACATGCTAGGGCTAACAGGATTCTAGAACACAGGGCCAGCAGAGGTGTTGATGACATGGCAAACAACATGCAAGGGCTAACAGCATTCTAGAATACAGGTTCAGCAGAGTGGTTGATGACATGGCAAACACCATGCTAGGGCTAACAGGATTATAGAACACAGGGCCAGCAGAGTTATTGATGACATGGCAAACAACATGCTAGGGCCAACAGGAATTTAGAACACAGGGCCACCAGAGTTATTGATGACATGGCAAACAACATTCTAGGGCTAACAGGAATCTAGAACGCAGGGCCAGCAGAGTTGTTGATGACATGGCAAACAACATGTTAGGGCTAACAGGATTATAGAACGCAGGGCCAGCAGAATTGTTGATGACATGGCAAACAACATGTTAGGGCCAACAAGAGTTTAAAACACAGGGCCAGCAGAGTTGTTGATGACATGGCAAACAACATGCTAGAGCTAACAGGATTCTAGAACAAAGGGCCAGCAGAGTTGTTGATGACATGGCAAACAACATGATAGGGCCAACTGGAATTTAGAACACAGGGCCACCCGAGTTATTGTTAATATGGCAAACAACATGCTAGGGCTAACAGCATTCTAAAACACAGGTCCAGCGGAGTTGTTGATGACATGGCAAACAACATGCTAGAGCTTACAGGATTATAGAACACAGGGCAAGCAGAAGTGTTGATGACATGGCAAACAACATGCTAGGGCTAACAGGATTCTAGTACACAGGTCCAGGGCTAGCAGAAACATTGAACATAGGAATAACAGAAATATTTAGATGTTTTCCTCATATGAGATTATAAGAATCTTTCTTGGGTATCCGGTAAAGATCGGGAATTCCAACCCAAGGAATAATTGTTTTTATCGGAAACTAGGATATTGTTTCCATGCTTTCTTTCTTGCATATCATTGACATTTTATGCGTTGACGTCACCAATTACTAACGTTTTAAAGTTTTTTTCACACAATGACATCATGCATCTGTTCACGTTATAGACGTCATTATTAATGCGCGTGACTTTTATCTACCCCACTAGACTACTACACAGCGTTTAAATAAAAACGACTGTAGAAGTCCGCCATAATGTTTACCTGTTTGGTTTATAGGCGTAGCCATTTTAACAGTTCATAGATATCCCACCACCTTACTTCCTTTATGTAAGTGACGCATCTGCATTTGAGTGAAATCCAAACACAATCATGTATATGTTTTTATAGAACGTCGATCAGACGCTTGGCCACGATCATGGTTGGAATGCGCTTTTTTTAGCCGTAATTTACGGCAGAGAAATCGGTCTTTGACTGTCGCTTGTTTGAGTGAAACGGTACATGCGAAGTGAAGTAGTTTAATCTACCCCCATGTGTAAGATCATGCTTTCCATCACCCACGGATAACCTTATCCGCTATGTATGAAAACTCTATCTTACATGACATGTGACTCTTACATGAAACGTCATGACGTCACGTGTG
This sequence comes from Cyrtodaria siliqua, assembly GCA_037043455.1. Classification (NCBI taxonomy): domain Eukaryota; kingdom Metazoa; phylum Mollusca; class Bivalvia; order Adapedonta; family Hiatellidae; genus Cyrtodaria; species Cyrtodaria siliqua. Next base: position 145,034 of record JAWPHD010001818.1, on the reverse strand, counting down.
TGACGTCGCATTATTTAAGAAATAGAACATCGTTTACTGTGAATTATCGTTTAATATATTATGGAGTTCAATTGTAAACAATAATTTCACGCGCTAGTGAAATTATTGTTAAAAATTGAACGACAAACCGTGATATATTATTGATAATTTACCGTAAACGATGTTCTATTTCTATTCTAATACCCCTAAAATGTGAAAATAACGCACACATCTGAAATCTTTCGCATTGCTTTGCTTACTCTCTTAACGTTGCATACGTTACAATGCGGTATGTGCAATGCTTATTCTCCTAATGTTGCATAAATTACAATGATATATCGTTCAATATAACGAGATATTTTAAACTAGCCTATATAGTGCGGGTGTATTAGAATTTAGAAATAATACATATCTACCTGTGTTTTATCGGTGAATAAAATACAGTTAGGAGTTCGGATGCGTAGTAATTAAATCACGAGTGCTTTATATTATTAAACAACAATAACCCTATTGTTTACGCTATTGTGGGGACACAATCTCGGAGGTCAAGGTAATCAGGCTGCTATCTTTACAGGCTGTTCCATTTGGCGCCCCCGTATGCAAGTTCTGCGCGGTACAATATGTTCACTACCAAGTGATTCATGTAACGTGGTGCTTCCAACGGATGAAATATACGCGAGGAATTAATGGAACAGCTGTATTTTATCGTAGAGTCTATCTTCTTCGTGTATATGAAAGACTGCGCAGGTCGTGTTAGAATCTAGCGTAACGTCAAATACGGTCATTGAAGTATGCATTTTTTTATTAAGCGCATAATGGGAGAAAAATAATCCATCATGAGTTTATCCAACTGAGATAGGTAAATGCAACTGCCGATAGTAAAAAAACGCTTTGATATTATTACATGCCAAAACTATAGTGTTTCCTCCAGCGAAAGTTTTTTTAATAATAGCAATAAGCTTGTCTTTGATAAAACGATGTGGTAAGGTTGTATATAGTGTAGAGAAGTCATAAATACTTATAGATGACACTTGACGTTTATTACAAATTGTATCAAGAACGTCTCCTGAATGTTTAATAGACCAACATAAATTAATCCTAGACTTTTCATAAGTTTTAGCACCATCCTGTTTAACGTGATCTTTAATGGGTTAAACGTTTGGAGATTTTTGTGGTGGTGCAGGCACTAGAATTTGAAATAAAGCGTGCCTTATACGGATTTTTATGAAATGTAGGAATCTAACATCATTGTAGAGCAGAGCCAACATACGCATACATCGCAGGGCTGGCATCGTTATTGAACAGAGAGCTAACGTAATTAGAATTGTAGATCACACAGCTGACATCATTATAGAACACAGCGTAATCTAAAGTGTTGATCACATGGCCAATATTATGATAGATCAATGTCATACATATTGGTAATTACCGTGCCATCAATCATTCTAACATCAATGGAATTTCACGGAAAGTCGACGTCACAGGTAGACATTAGAGGAATTAGTCGACGGCAGTGATATTGTACATAGCCTTTTAATAAAAGAAGTAAGAAACACACGTACACAAACTTAAAACAATACCTAATGACATTATTATACGTTATCGTGTATTGCGGAGAACGATGGCTGCCATGTTTGATCTAGAATCAAAATGAATTCGTTTAGGACCAACTAGATGTCATGCTAGTCGTTCTAGTAAAGGTTCCAAATTAATACCACTTATGGTTTTTTAGAAGTAGTTGCCACACACGTGTATTTAAGCTGTGGCAGCCATCTTGAATTTCCTGCCAACCAGATTTTTACTTGGGTCTAACTGGACATCAATACCAATATTTCTGTAAAGTTTTATGAAAGTCATTTTGGTAAAGGTACCAAACCGATACCACTTATGCTTTTAAAGACGTATTCGCCATATAATTATATTTAAAATTTATGTTTAGCCCAGCCATCTTGAATTTTAGGCCAACCTGAGTTTTAATTAGGACCAACTACGGACATCAAGAGCAACATTCCTATATTCATAAATATTATCATTTGTTATACAACATTAATTTACCTATGCAACATTATAAAATCATCAATTTTATCCTAGTACAAAGACTGTATTCTTTTATAAAAATGTCATAATGCTACCACACATTTGAATTATAAAGCTATATCAATTCAATTTACAACATCAAAATTAGTATATCCTATGTGCTGCTCAACAGTAATTTCTCCAAATCACCATTTTGTAACATAAATGGAATGATCCGTATTCATAAATATAGCAGGTGTGTGACCAGGTCACAGGTCATGTTAGGCAATTTCTCCTGGGAATTAGGTTATTATCTCACCAGCACAAGTAAACTTTCTCTTGTCTCAGTGGTTATATTTGGAAAATCAGAATCAAAATAAAATCTTAAAATCCTAAAACTTGTGTTTCAGTAGTAGTTTCAGTCTTTTTCTGAGATCCAAAATACAAAGGAGACATAATCCTTACACTACTATGAATGTACAATGGGCTGTCCTTTCTTTGAAATTGGACCAGTCCATTTATAGTACAAAGGGTACTTTCGGTCAAATAACTGATGAGCACCCAGTACAAAACCTGATCAGCCTGCAATATATCGTGCCAGTCATTTTGGTAAAGGTTTAATATCACTTACAACTTTTGAGAAGTAGTCGCCACAAAGTCACATTTTATAAATCTATATTTAGCGGTGGCGGCAATCTTGAATTTCCTACCGAACTAACTTTTTGCTAGGATCAACAGCAACATTCCTGTCAAGATTTCTGACATTTCATCAAGCAGTTTCAAAGGAGTAGTAGACACAATATTTTCCTATACAACTCTATGTAAACAAAGATGGCCTGACTTAAATCTTTGATACTTTTTTGTCGTGCCCTTAATGGTGTATTCTCTTACTGCTCTGGCTTCTGCCAAGTCATTGAGTACCTTCATTGTGGCTTTCTAGGCTATTGTTGTTTTGTATTATATTTACACGAGCATATTTGTGTTTTACTTATATTGCCTATTGATGCTGCCTTGTTGGTTAGAGTTTAGATCATGGCGGGGATTTCTTTATTTACACTGTCCTGTTTTAATGGGATGACAGTAGGGTAAGTATGAGGTTTGGTGCACCCTAGAACCGGTTTAAACCCCAATTGGCCTACTTTGCCACTGACCGTTCCAAGGCGGTAGCCCTATTGTCAACCCTTTTGTGCTTGTGATGTCGTTTGCATTTTTTATTACTTTTGTCTTTTCGTTTGTCTGTTTGCGTGTTTGTTTTTGTGTTTTGTGGTTGACTGTCGTCCTTGAATGCTGCTTTCCCTGTCCGATATGTTTACCCTTTTTGATCATATGTATTGGTGGACATCGCTGAACGACAAAAAATACCAATGTCAATGTCATATTTTGCATTATTTTCCCAAAAGTACACCTTGGTTAAACCACTTAACCTCTGTAACTTAACTTCTTATGATTACTTCGCTTTTGTTTGTTTGATACTTGGTCATATGAAGCGTTGTTGTCTTTGGTGGACATCATTTAAGACAAATTTAATAAAATATTTCATATGCGGTTTGCCGCGGTGGGCGAGACACCCTCAGATCGAAGTCTTGTTGAGAAGTAGTCATCACAAAATCGCATTTTTAAAATACATTTTTAGCCGTGGTGGCCATCTTGAATTTCCGGCCCACCTCAATTTTGCTAGGATCAGCCAGACATCAAGAGCAACATTCCTGTGAAGTTTCATGAAAATCCGTCAAATAGTTTCAGAGAAATAGTCACCACAAGTTTTTATTATATAACATTGTATAACTATATGTAAACAAAGATGCATGTTTGGCAGCGAATTAAAATGAATCTTATTTAAGACCAAGTACATGTTGCACCAGTCATTTTGGTAAAGGTTCCACTGCAGTATCATTTACGGCTTTTTAGAAGTAGTCGCCACAAAGTCGCATTTTTTAAATGTATTTTTAGCAGTGGCGGCCATCTTGAATTTCCTTTCTGCCTGAATTTTTTCGAGGATCAACTAGATATCAAGAGCAACATTCCTGTCAAGTTTCATAAAATTCCATGGAACAGTTTCAGAGGAGTAGTCGCCACACGTTTTTCCTATATAAATCTATATAAACAAAGATGGCCGCTGGCGGCCATGTTTGACATCCAATCAAATTGAGCTTTGTTTAGGATCAACTACATGTCATGCCAGTCATTTTGGTAAAGGTTCCAAATCAATATCACTTATGGTTTTTTAAAAGTAGTCGCCACAACATCGAATTTTCAAAATATAATTTTAGATATGGCGGCCATCTTGAATTTTCGGCCGATCTGAATATTTGCTAGGACCAGCTAGACATCAAGAGCAATATTCCTGTGAAGTTTCATGAACATCCATCGAGTAGTTTTAGAGGCGTAGTCGCCACAATAAAAGGTTACGGACGGACGGACGATGGTCGACGACGCACTACGGCATAAGCTCTGCTGATCTTTGATCGGTCGAGATAAAAATGTATAATCGACGGGACGGGACGCGAAGGGACAAAATATTGTTATGCGACGGGACGCGACGACACTTTACAAACAATGTGTACATGTAGCCTACATTTCTTCACTTTGTGAAAGCGGAATATAAACATTATCACCTTACAAGTTTCCTATACCAGTCAAATGTTTGTGTATAATAAATGCAACTTCTTACAATCAGCAGCAATGCACATATTGTATGCGACTTATTTCAATATATTGTTTAAATGAACGGAGGGATTTCAGTAGCTTAGAAAGTACAAAGAATCTGAAAATGACAAAATATACAAGAACTAGATTGTACTACAATCAAAATATATCAAATAATTGTTGAAATGACACGGGTTATACACGCAACGACAGTTTTGAAAAAAAAAGAGAAATATGGTACTATAGAAACCACAGCACCCTAAAGCAAAGTCGCCGTATGTACCAAAACATACATCAAATGAGCAAATTTATTTAAATAATCAAAGAACAGGATCACACATAACAATAATAATGGTGAAGAAAGGGTTACCGAATTGGAACGGGCATTAGGCTCTACGACATACTGTTAGCTTAAGTGGATTGTATGTGTATACGCAACCATTATGCGGTCCAGTCTTCATACGATTACGCTACGGGAAAGCTTTTATAAGCAGGATTTTATAACGGATATTTTCGATAATAAAACATGTTTAAAATCATGTTTTACTTAAAACAATGCAGTAAGCTGTTTACAATTATCTATTAACTGTTTTAATTTTTTCAATATGAGAATTTTGAGGCTGAAATTAAGGTTTTATTTCATACCCCAGCCAACCCCGTTTTCGCTTTTTGGAGAAGGGGTTGGAAGGGGTATGAAAGTTAATACTCAGGCCATGTAATGCTCTCTAATTTACAGCGCCTAAGATGACAAGACAGTGTAAATAAAAGTTCAAACTGTATACACACTACAGATTAGGTTATTCGTCTGTAAGAAAATGTTCATTTATAGAACGATTACGTATGTTAGCTGCCATGGAAACGATTTTAAAATATAATATAATCTAAGGAATGAGAATATTGTTATCAGGTTATGACACCATGCAAATGACACTGACCTGGATTGAAACAAGACCCGAGACACAATCAATAATCTGATTGAAAAGGGTGTGTGTCAGAAGCTAATATTTCTCAACGAATTCAGACTAGGATCATTTGCAATTATAAAAGTAACTCAAATCACGACGAAGCGATATAATTTAACGTAATTTAAATGTAATATACAGCTTTTGATTATTATAGCCCTGCAAGATATGTTGGAAGTTGTTTTATTTGAAATAAAACTAATTACTTTGTAGACATGGTGATCAAACATTCGTGTTACCGTGTTCTTACTGTCGCATTTGATAACTTACAGGAGTGTATATAAAGTTCATTACTTTACACGAGTTTATATAATGTCACCTCAAACATGATTGATAACTTGTACAGTTGTATATAATGTCACATCGAACATGTCTGTTATCCTACGCAATTGTAAATAACGTAGTTGTATATCCCATCACACATTAAGCGACACAAGTATATATAGTGTCTCAGTCACCAAACATGTATATATCACAACAAACATGTTTGATATCTAGTACAATGGTGTATAATGTCCCATCAAACAGTAAGCGACACAAGTATATATTATGTCTCATCAAACATGTTTTATAACTAGTACAATTGTATATAATGTCCAATCACACATTAAGCGACACAAGTCTACAATCAGCAGCAATGCACATATTGTATGCGACTTATTTCAATATATTGTTTAAATGAACGGAGGGATTTCAGTAGCTTAGAAAGTACAAAGAATCTGAAAATGACAAAATATACAAGAACTAGATTGTACTACAATCAAAATATATCAAATAATTGTTGAAATGACACGGGTTATACACGCAACGACAGTTTTGAAAAAAAAAGAGAAATATGGTACTATAGAAACCACAGCACCCTAAAGCAAAGTCGCCGTATGTACCAAAACATACATCAAATGAGCAAATTTATTTAAATAATCAAAGAACAGGATCACACATAACAATAATAATGGTGAAGAAAGGGTTACCGAATTGGAACGGGCATTAGGCTCTACGACATACTGTTAGCTTAAGTGGATTGTATGTGTATACGCAACCATTATGCGGTCCAGTCTTCATACGATTACGCTACGGGAAAGCTTTTATAAGCAGGATTTTATAACGGATATTTTCGATAATAAAACATGTTTAAAATCATGTTTTACTTAAAACAATGAAGTAAGCTGTTTACAATTATCTATTAACTGTTTTAATTTTTTCAATATGAGAATTTTGAGGCTGAAATTAAGGTTTTATTTCATACCCCAGCCAACCCCGTTTTCGCTTTTTGGAGAAGGGGTTGGAAGGGGTATGAAAGTTAATACTCAGGCCATGTAATGCTCTCTAATTTACAGCGCCTAAGATGACAAGACAGTGTAAATAAAAGTTCAAACTGTATACACACTACAGATTAGGTTATTCGTCTGTAAGAAAATGTTCATTTATAGAACGATTACGTATGTTAGCTGCCATGGAAACGATTTTAAAATATAATATAATCTAAGGAATGAGAATATTGTTATCAGGTTATGACACCATGCAAATGACACTGACCTGGATTGAAACAAGACCCGAGACACAATCAATAATCTGATTGAAAAGGGTGTGTGTCAGAAGCTAATATTTCTCAACGAATTCAGACTAGGATCATTTGCAATTATAAAAGTAACTCAAATCACGACGAAGCGATATAATTTAACGTAATTTAAATGTAATATACAGCTTTTGATTATTATAGCCCTGCAAGATATGTTGGAAGTTGTTTTATTTGAAATAAAACTAATTACTTTGTAGACATGGTGATCAAACATTCGTGTTACCGTGTTCTTACTGTCGCATTTGATAACTTACAGGAGTGTATATAAAGTTCATTACTTTACACGAGTTTATATAATGTCACCTCAAACATGATTGATAACTTGTACAGTTGTATATAATGTCACATCGAACATGTCTGTTATCCTACGCAATTGTAAATAACGTAGTTGTATATCCCATCACACATTAAGCGACACAAGTATATATAGTGTCTCAGTCACCAAACATGTATATATCACAACAAACATGTTTGATATCTAGTACAATGGTGTATAATGTCCCATCAAACAGTAAGCGACACAAGTATATATTATGTCTCATCAAACATGTTTTATAACTAGTACAATTGTATATAATGTCCAATCACACATTAAGCGACACAAGTCTATATAATGTCTCACCAAACATGTTTGATAACTAGTACAATTGTGTAGAATGTCCAGTCAAACATTAAGCGACACAAGTATATATAATGTCTCACCAAACATGTTTGATAACTAGTACAATTGTGTAGAATGTCCCATCAAACATTAAGCGACACAAGTATATATAATGTCTCACCAAACATGTTTGATAACTAGTACAGTTGTATATAATGTCCCATCAAACATTAAGTGACACAAGTATATATAATGTCTCACCAAACATGTTTGATAACTAGTACAATTGTATATAATGTCCCATCAAACATTAAGCGACACAGGTATATATAATGTCTCACCAAACATGTTTGAATACTAGTACAATTGTATATAATGTCCCATCAAACATTAAGCGACACAAGTATATATAATATCTCACCAAACATGTTTGATAACTAGTACAATTGTATATAATTTCCCATCAAACATTAAGCGACACAGGTATATATAATGTCTCACCAAACATGTTTGAATACTAGTACAATTGTATATAATGTCCCATCAAACATTAAGCGACACAAGTATATATAATGTCTCACCAAACATGTTTGATAACTAGTACAGTTGTATATAATGTCCCATCAAACATTAACTGACACAAGTATATATAATATCTCACCAAACATGATTGATAACTAGTACAATTGTGTAGAATGTCCCATCAAACATTAAGCGACACAAGTATATAAAATGTCTCACCAAACATGTTTGATAACTAGTACAATTGTGTAGAATGTCCCATCAAACATTAAGCGACACAAGTATATATAATATCTCACCAAACATGTTTGATAACTAGTACAATTGTATATAATGTCCCATCAAACATTAAGCGACACAAGTATATATAATGTCTCACCAAATATGTTTGATAACTAGTACAATTGTGTAGAATGTTCCATCAAACATTAAGCGACACAAGTATATATAATGTCTCACCAAACATTTTTGATAACTAGTACAATTGTATATAATGTCCCATCAAACATTAAGCAACACAGGTATATTATGTCTCACCAAACATGTTTGATATCTAGTACAATGGTGTATAATGTCCCATCAAACATTAAGCGACACAAGTATATATTATGTCTCATCAAACATGTTTTATAACTAGTACAATTGTATATAATGTCCCATCAAACATTAAGCGACACAAGTATATATAATGTCTCACCAAACATGTTTGAATACTAGTACAATTGTATATAATGTCCCATCAAACATTAAGCGACACAAGTATATATAATGTCTCACCAAACGTGTTTGATAACTAGTACAATTGTGTAGAATGTCCCATCAAACATTAAGCGACACAAGTCTATATAATGTCTCACCAAACATGTTTGATAACTAGTACAATTGTGTAGAATGTCCGATCAAACATTAAGCGACACAAGTATATATAATGTCTCACCAAACATGTTTGATAACTAGTACAATTGTGTAGAATGTCCAGTCAAACATTAAGCGACACAAGTATATATAATGTCTCACCAAACGTGTTTGATAACTAGTACAATTGTGTAGAATGTCCCATCAAACATTAAGCGACACAAGTATATATAATGTCTCACCAAACATGTTTGATAACTAGTACAGTTGTATATAATGTCCCATCAAACATTAAGTGACACAAGTATATATAATGTCTCACCAAACATGTTTGATAACTAGTACAATTGTATATAATGTCCCATCAAACATTAAGCGACACAGGTATATATAATGTCTCACCAAACATGTTTGAATACTAGTACAATTGTATATAATGTCCCATCAAACATTAAGCGACACAAGTATATATAATATCTCACCAAACATGTTTGATAACTAGTACAATTGTATATAATTTCCCATCAAACATTAAGCGACACAGGTATATATAATGTCTCACCAAACATGTTTGAATACTAGTACAATTGTATATAATGTCCCATCAAACATTAAGCGACACAAGTATATATAATGTCTCACCAAACATGTTTGATAACTAGTACAGTTGTATATAATGTCCCATCAAACATTAACTGACACAAGTATATATAATATCTCACCAAACATGATTGATAACTAGTACAATTGTGTAGAATGTCCCATCAAACATTAAGCGACACAAGTATATAAAATGTCTCACCAAACATGTTTGATAACTAGTACAATTGTGTAGAATGTCCCATCAAACATTAAGCGACACAAGTATATATAATATCTCACCAAACATGTTTGATAACTAGTACAATTGTATATAATGTCCCATCAAACATTAAGCGACACAAGTATATATAATGTCTCACCAAATATGTTTGATAACTAGTACAATTGTGTAGAATGTTCCATCAAACATTAAGCGACACAAGTATATATAATGTCTCACCAAACATTTTTGATAACTAGTACAATTGTATATAATGTCCCATCAAACATTAAGCAACACAGGTATATTATGTCTCACCAAACATGTTTGATATCTAGTACAATGGTGTATAATGTCCCATCAAACATTAAGCGACACAAGTATATATTATGTCTCATCAAACATGTTTTATAACTAGTACAATTGTATATAATGTCCCATCAAACATTAAGCGACACAAGTATATATAATGTCTCACCAAACATGTTTGAATACTAGTACAATTGTATATAATGTCCCATCAAACATTAAGCGACACAAGTATATATAATGTCTCACCAAACGTGTTTGATAACTAGTACAATTGTGTAGAATGTCCCATCAAACATTAAGCGACACAAGTCTATATAATGTCTCACCAAACATGTTTGATAACTAGTACAATTGTGTAGAATGTCCGATCAAACATTAAGCGACACAAGTATATATAATGTCTCACCAAACATGTTTGATAACTAGTACAATTGTGTAGAATGTCCCATCAAACATTAAGCGAAACAAGTATATATATTGTCTCACCAAACATGTTTGATAACTAGTACAGTTGTATATAATGTCCCATCAAACATTAAGTGACACAAGTATATATAATGTCTCACCAAACATGTTTGATAACTAGTACAATTGTATATAATGTCCCATCAAACATTAAGCGACACAAGTATATATAATGTCTCACCAAACATGTTTGATAACTAGTACAATTGTGTAGAATGTCCCATCAAACATTTAGCGACACAAGTATATATAATGTCTCACCAAACATGTTTGATAACTAGTACAATTGTGTAGAATGTCCCATCAAACATTAAGCGACACAAGTATATATAATATCTCACCAAACATGTTTGATAACTAGTACAATTGTATATAATGTCCCATCAAACATTAAGCGACACAAGTATATATAATGTCTCACCAAATATGTTTGATAACTAGAACAATTGTGTAGAATGCTCCATCAAACATTAAGCGACACAAGTATATATAATGTCTCACCAAACATTTTTGATAACTAGTACAATTGTATATAATGTCCCATCAAACATTAAGCAACACAGGTATATTATGTCTCACCAAACATGTTTGATAACTAGTACAATTGTGTATAATGTCCCATCAAACATTAAGCGACACAAGTATGTATAATGTCTCACCAAACATGTATATATCACAACTAGTACAATTGTATATAATGCCACTTCAAAGATGTTTGTATATAACATCTCACCAAACATACTTGTTAACCTACACAATTATATATAATGTCTTATCAAACATGTTTGTTAAGCGACACAAGTATATATAATGTCTCACCAAACATGTTTGATTACTCTTTGTTACTAAGAATTGGATTGAATTGGATTTTATAGTCGCACCAACAGCTAAGGTCATATGGCGACTTTCCAGCTTCCACTGGTGGAGGAAGACTCCAGGTGCCCCTCCGGGCAATGTTCGTGCACGGGCGGGCACCTGGGTAGAACCACCGACGTTCCGCAAGCCAGCTGGATAGCTGCCTCACATTGATACTAAGAATACATGAAGTACTATGTATGCTAGTCTGTATCTATGACACTGTGAATAAATTATGTTACTATATATACTGAAAGGAAAATTAAACTAGACACGGGAATTTCCGCTATATATTGTATGTACTTTATGCTGCTGTTAATCGAATGGTAATGACTACGTAAGATCTCCTTTCGGAAAAAGACTAAAACAACACGTAACACCGCAAATAGTATTCCTGCAAAGTTTCATTATTGACAGAGTACGCGTTTGGCGCAAACTTAGGATGCAATATTTTGCAAACAGTTTACGTTAAATACAGTACTGAACTGGCTCAATTTTTCAAAGAGGAACTTCAACATTTATGAATTTCTTGTTACAACGTGTACTGTGATTAAAACGTCTACAACATCACAGTTGTGTCCTTTCTCTAACTAACTGCAACTTTTATTTTACAAAACATCCTGGGGTTTCCTTTGAATATACATGGAATTAAGTGTGCAGTATATTCAATATGTAGCGTAAATTCCCGTGTCACGTTTCTTTTTCCTTTCAGTATATATAAATTATTATTATTATTTGTTTATTTGAACTTTTGATCGCATGCCCATAGGTAAGCCTGGAGCAAAACATACTGTGTAATGCCATCATCAGAACATTTAATTTGAGAAAGAAAAACGGAACTAATTTAAGACATAATTAAAAATAAATATTACTTCCCTCATCCCACACCCCTGGGCAGAAGTCTAAGTTTGAAATAATGAAATAATAACGGAGGGACGGAACAAATACGAATTCACTGCGGCAGCCGAATAACCAAGCGCGTAATCCCAATGCATTGCCTTATCTTAATATTAATACTCGTTTACGTGACAGTTTTTAATATAAATATAGCACATGACAAGTAAACATGAGCTGAACAAATATAAAAAATGCATTGTCGCAGATATAATCATATACAATTACTCGTTTCATGGCGCGTGCTTTCAATTACAGACGGTGCTCTAATGGATGTAAATGGGTTTAGACATGCAATACAGTTATTGTGCTAATATAATTACTAATTGTGACAATAGCAGACGTCAGTGCAGAAAAACTTATTTGCTAAGCTCTCTGGTATGTAAAAATAAACAAGATGTACAAGAGAACCTGTATCGCCCTACTGGCTGTATGGTGTCGGTGGTTTGTGTGTGTATGTGTTGTGGGGGATGGTTTGGTGTGGTAGATATGGCAGTATTCCTTTTCTCGTTTGTCTACGATTTCTTTACCATGATAACTGCATAAAAAAGGGGACGTGGGGGATGTGTGTGTGGGGGGAGGGGGGGGGGGGGAGATGCAGTAGGGGGCGGTTTGTTTTCTGATCATGTTTGGCTGGTATTACAATTGTTCAAGCGTCGATGTTTTTTATATAGAAAACTTGAACCAAGTTTGGAAAAGAACAGTTGAAAAATGAAGGCCATATTGTCTAAGCAAAGTAAACTATAGCATATTTAAGAAAAGCAAGAGCCATACGTCCTATGCTACTGTTGCGATCTGGCTGTGTTTACGGATTTGTACGAGTTTTCATTGATATTAACAGTCTGACTCAGTATGGTAACGATCGGATAACAATTGAATGTGCTAGAATGAAGACAAGAACAATATAAAGGACGGAGGACGGACAACAGACCATGGCATAAGCCGTTAAAGATGAATGTCTACCCTTTTTGTAGCATTATCAATTAAAAATTTAATTCTTAAACATTATATGTACATTTCGTGATTGTCCCGAAGAGAAACATACATTTAAATCCGCTACTAAGACGTTTGTAAAGATAAGTATTATTTGCATAGATACAACTTTTACCACTGCGTGAATTGTATAGCTGCACAGCTAATGCCAGATAATTGATAAATACATTTACCTGTGAGTTATTTTCATGTTCAAAGTTTTCTACGTCATCTAATACAATGTTATTCTCGCTTTTCACATATATTGCAATGTGTGAATTGTAAATATCTATTGTTGTTTATTGATTTCGATTTCGATTTAAATAACATAAATATGTTCATGAAACAAAACATGGCCGGAGAACTTTAAGGCCCTTTGGCAGTAGAGTATAAAAGCAAACTTAATAGTACACATGCAAAATCATCAATATCGAATGGGGTAAGCTAATCGATCTATTAATGAGCATACACTATTTGAATTGATTATTGTTTAACGGCTTATGTTGAGCCGAGAGAGAGGGAGAGAGAGAGAGAGAGAGAGAGAGAGAGAGAGACAGACAGACAGACAGACAGATAGATAGATAGGAATCTGGAAACCTTGTTGTTCTACTGTTGCTATCAAATATATTTCAATTATTTCTTTGACGTACTCAGAGGATAGACTCTGGTTTACGTCCCCATCCGACAGAGGAAGCTAGGGGAAATGGCTTGCCTCTGGACACACCAAAGTAACACAGTGGCGCCAGTGAGACTCGAACCCTTCATCATCGGATTAGGAGTCAAATGTGCTATCCACTGGGCCATCGAGACCTCAGAATATACTAGAAACTCTAATTTTAAACTCAAGTACTCTTCTTTACAAACTACTTTGTACTTTATACAGATACGGGCCGTATTCAAAATTAAATGTGTCGGCTTCAATTATATTTATGCCATCGATTAATCCGGATTTGCCGATAGTCCAGATCGAAAACATGATTTGCTTCCCTTAAAGGTAATTGCAGAGTTGTCATTTTCATTTTCCGGGAACCAATTACGGTGTTGTTTTTTTTATCTCGAAAGCCAAAGAACTTTTAAGGGGGCGTACTTTTCGGATGTACTTATCTAACTGGGCTATACCATTCAAATATCCGCATGGATGTGTATGGCTTCAGATACAGAAATAGAATTAAATATGGCATGATTTGGCCAAACAATCACTTTTTCGGTACCCAAGGGTAGGGATAAACCCCTGCACCGATGCTGGTTTGATGGTTGTGTCCGTCTGATCGTGATTAGTACGTTTTTACATGGTTATAGCATGGGATCTCAACGGTTTTGAAGTTATGACCCAGGGGCTATTTCCCAAGTCAACGGCCATAACTCAGGTGTTACTGGTCCGATCTGGTTGGGTTTCGAACTTTTCCGAGCCGTCAGACAGTGATAAGGCTAAGTTTGGAAAATATTAGAAATGAAGGCCCTTTTGCTTTATGGAGAAAAATGATAACGGACGGACGTTCGCCATCGCCATTCTAAACATGGAAACTCCATGGACTGTACAAATGAATAATGTGTTACAGACATTTTACATAAAACAATGTTTGATGTTTGTAAGAACACTTAAGTGAGTCCTAATATCCCAATAAACAGTTTCAAATTTGCCAAGTAATAATAATTTATGCATGATATGGAAATTTTCAAGGGAGGTAACTTGATGATTGTTGATAATAACAATCCATCTACACAATCTGTGTTATGTGTTTTGTAATTGCTTTGGTAAGGAACATAATTTTATAGAGAATACTGTCTCGGACAAATTTCGGTAATTTTCGTAGATTCAATTTTCTTTTGTGGCCCAAATGCATGTTTTAACAAAAAGAGTCTAACTCCCTTGTGTACTAAACGTTTCAAAAACATCTTTGTTTGGACTATTGTTGGCGGTCTATCTAATTATTCTTAAAACATCATTATCTTTTTTCTCTTTCTCTGACTAGACAATCAGCATCAACATCAGCGGGCGTTTCTTTTTTTGTTGAGTATATACTGGAGGTCAATCAATACGCACCAGTAGATTATGTGGGTGTTAAGTTTAATTGCTTCAGTAATTTATAATAACACGTGTATATTTTGAAAGTGAAGGACATTAATTAACAAATGCAAACACTGATTTCTCAGAATTCCTAAACATGGTGTATAGCGTTCAATTAAATTCACATGGTTAGAAAACAAAAGTCACACTTTTTAACACCGGGTATGGCCAACCGTTTAACCGTTCCAGGGAAATTATCCCGATGCTACGTAATTCCAGCAAGGAAACGCCACTTATAACTTTAGCTAAGTGCGGCCTGGCGTTATCTTGTTGGGATAATGTAACGTCGGGATGATTTCATGAACTCTAAAATGATTGGCTGATGTGGAGCCAAGTCTCGTGTTGGTTTAGCATATCTGTTCGTGATAATGATACATGTAGGTTTTCTTGTTTAATATATATATTCCAATCACATTTGCCACCTCCAACGAGCAAAATCACGCAGGATTGAGAAATGCAGCTCTTAATCGCAATGCTTATCCACATAGTTACCGAGGTCACTGTGAAGTATTAGAGTATCAAAGTATATTAATCATGGTCAACTGAAAGAATATTGAATAATCAACATATACCGAGGGAAAATTTTAGCAAGTTTTTGTTGCACCCTGGAAATAATAAAGTTTTGGTTGTAAAATTAAGAAACTACTGCCATAGACACAATATTTTATTAAATACTCACATCAATAACAGTCGAACATCTTAATGACGTAACGAATAAATGAACGTAGGGGTAAAGTTCGTAAATTCCCAAAATGTCAGTATATCTTGTATACAGTATTATTTCATCTAAAACACTTTGCTAAACTTTTTTCCCTTAATATATATATAACTAACCTTTTTCATATTGTATAAATATTTCATTTTGAGCTCATTTTCCTAATTCCCAATAACATATTACACACACAATAACAGCAAAGTAGATATACAGGTCGAACAGAAACTGTAGTATTCAAGGACTATTATATAAATATCACATTCATGAGACGGTAATAGTAAGTATGTTCACCCTGAAGATATGATTATCGCCCGAGGCGAAGCCGAAGGGAGAACATTCTTACTATCACCCTCTCATGAATGTAATCTTTATTTTATTATACCGAAATCCCCTCGGGCAAGAACAAGATTCATTTTCAATACCGATTTCACTTTGCCAGATTTCTTTTTTGAAAAAAACATTTTTTTTCTAAAAGTTGCTATGAATATTGTGATGTTGAATTAATGTATTGTAACATATCTGCAATAAAATATTATTAAACTAAACCATACTGAGCCGATGACGTCACAGAAACAGCTGCGCATGTGACAATACTTTTACTATCACCCTGCGATTTACTATCACCCTGTATTTTCACCCACGCGTGAGATAGTAAGAAATTATACATTGTTGTCTATGGGGATTTAGAATGGGCATCTTATGTGATGTATAATAAAGTCCAACTAACAACACGCATGGAAACGAACAACAACTACAAGGAAGAATATAAGGCAAGGTATATAACATCCGAAACATATACGGGTTGACAATAGGGATACCACCTTGGAACTACCAGTGGGAAAGATGGGGCCGCTGGGTGTGGTGTGGCAGGGGTTGTTAAACCAGGTCCTAGGGTGCATTAAACCGCACTGATATCATTTTGTCATCCATAAAACGGAAAAGCGTAAATTAAGAAATCCACGCACTGCTATATCCTCTTGCAAGCTAGGTAGCATTAAGTAATAGGTAGAGTATGGTCTCATTGAGTTGGTTGATTTAAACATCGAATTAACCAACGAGATGAAACCATACTCTGTTTGTTTTGTAGCATGTCCATTTCAGCTCCCTGCCATACTCTAACTTCCGGCAGGGAGCTGAAATGGACATGCTACAGAACAAACAGCATAAAGTTTCAACCCGTTGGTTAATTCGATATTTACTCTATCTATTACATAACAGTATAACACAGAGATTATAATGTATAAATGAGTATAATAAACCAAAGCCTATATAAAGTCACAAAGCAAGTACTCAATGACTCGGCGGAAGCCAGAGCAACAAGATAACAAACCGCTAAGGGGTACGACAAGACAAGATTTAAGACGAAATATGATCGTGTACACATGTGTATAAAATACGCAAGCATAGACAGTCGCAAAGCAAGTATTAAATCAACGAACCAACAGAAGCCAGAGCGAATAAACCAATAATGGCACATAAAAACTTACACTGCGGCGAGTTCTTTAGCCTGATTGAGTGCGATAACGGGAATCGCTGTCAGTTTGTTGGCATCCAGACGCAGCTTTTGCAGATTGGGCAATGTCCGAAAACTGTTGTCGGGGACACGGGCAATCTGGTTGTTGTCAAGGTATCTGGTAAAGAGTAACATACGCTAGAAATGGACACACAATGAAGAAACAAGGTATACGTTTTTGTCGTTAAGATAAAGATAAAATGAACAGTAGGTATAGGAATTTCTTTTAGAAACTGGGACCGTACGTCGATGTCCATGGAATGCCTCACTGAAGGTTCCATGTTCACCATCTTCGGGATGGCTCACATTCATTTAAACCGAGACTGCTATATTTTTTGTGTTTATCGTGTTCGGCGATTTCCAAATTACTCCTTTAATACTCTTTTTAATAAAGATGTTGACCTTCTATCGTAAACGGGGAAAAGTGTAATCAGGGAACCTGAACATATTAAGGTATAAACGTATTTATTATAAAAATGTATTACAGACACATACATAAGCATAGCCTTTCTTTCCAAAAGTATAAAGATGCTCATGAAATTGATGATGTTGAGAGATTGGCAATTACAGTTGTTTGTGAGTATGTTGTTATTATTTCAATGATATCACAAACTAGTGTATTTAATTTAATAACGCCTTCAGTTTGTTTCTGTTATCTTCAAGAACCGACCATTCGCGAATTTGGTTGATATTATTTGTTTTTTTTTGAATTGCAAGAAGAAATGCACAGTGTTAGAACTGATTCCTGATCATTTTGCACTAATACACTCAGTACATTTGAAAATGCAACACTTGGGCTTTTTTGAATTTCTAGAGATGTTAAAAGAGATTCCTCGCGCAAAATGTGTTTTAACTGAAAGAAGTAGATAAATATTATGCTAAAATGTATCTTTATATGTTGAAATTTAGGACAAAGAGACTTGTGTACTAACATAGACGACAATTTTGATTTGAATTTGTATACCCAATATTATTTTGATGGAGGGCATTTCCATTAAAATGTGATAAATAACAGATATGTTTTGCTTGCATTTTAACGCTAGAGAGGTTCTATTTTATGTGATGTATTCTGAAAGTTATAGAGACACATTGCAATATAGTTCAAACATCTACTTACAATAATTGTAAAGCGTTTAAATTTCTTACTAATATTTTATTCGAAATTATTTTGAAAAAAAAGCATTTCTCTATTCTGGAATAGTAACCGCATTTTTTTCAAGTAACGGATGCAGATTTCCAGGAACAAAACTCGCTCTAGCCAACGTGTTAATTATTGGACATATTTTATTCTCATTTGAGGAGCAGTGTATGATGTTTTATTGCCAGTTATTTATATTAATGTCTCAGGTAATGTTTCCTTATGAGAAACGCAGGTAATGTTTCCTTATGAGAAACTCAGGTAATGTTTCCTTATGAGAAACACAGGTAATGTTTCCTTATGAGAAACACAGGTAATGTTTCCTTATGAGAAACACAGGTAATGTTTCCTTAGGAGAAACACAGGTAATGTTTCCTTATGAGAAACACAGGTAATGTTTCCTTATGAGAAACTCAGGTAATGTTTCCTTAGGAGAAAACCTAATATTACAGTCTTGTTCGTAATTGCTCGTGCTAACGTGACGCTGATAGCGTAAGCAGAAATATAATAATGTCTGCTTAAAGGCGGCATTGCATAGTTTATGAATACATACTTATACAAGAAAAACTTGATGCAAAGCATCAATTCGGCGCCAAAATTTTGAAGAATTAAAACATACGTTATTAAATAACAGTACACGTGTTTATCAGTTATTTTAACTATCTTATCATCAGTACTAAACCTTGGTATATTTAGTGGTCATGGACATAATATTAACAAACGTTGCTATGTTGACTTGGTTAAATGTATTTTGAATTAACTAGGTCATTCAGACAATTTTCCAAACGGTTTCGTTGCAGGACTTTCCTTAAAATGTGTTAAATGAATTGACTGCATTAGGTTTAAATAAATAGTTTATGGAAAGATAAGGTGATGAATGCCGAGTGATTACAAAGTCGTTGTTGAAACATTTGGAGAGAAAGCTAAGTAAGCCAAGAATTAATGGACAATGCACTTCACATATCTGTTTGAATTTTTAACGTCGTTTTTATGCCATGAAGGGCCAACAGACGATCAGTTTTAGACTAATTTTTTTTGTTTTGTTATTAAACCTAGTACTGTATCACATGAACCATCTATACAGGTAACTGATAATGTACTCATTTGAACTAGTGGCTGGAGACGAGGGACAATAAGACACAATGTTGCATGTCAATCATTATAAAGGGTGTACGCTATAGAAATAGTGTCATGTTTAAAGACAACATGGTACTGTCTGAGGATCCAACTGACCTCTGGATTCAAAGCCCAGTGCGCTACTAACAGTGGTAATGCCGACTTTTTCAGTTGTAATTTGAAATGAATCTGCTATTTAATAGCACTTGTGAATATGATCATGATATTTTTATTTATACCCGTAAAAAAAACTCAAAAAAACACACAAAAATATACAGTTTTATAAAAAAAATTGGCACAGGAAGAAAACAATTTAATAAAATGGGTATTCAAGCACATGGACAGGTAAAAATTTAACTGAGATTATTGAAATTTTAAAAAAAAATTGGTAAATGTTTATATTTATGTTTGTCGGTCTGTCCTAAGGGTCTGGTGCTGATTCTAAGATATCCAGGCACCAAGTGCCTATTGGACTGCTACAGTTAGGATGATGTTCGACATTTCCATGAAAATGGGAGTAATGCAGAAATGACCGCGCTCGACATCTCCATAAACATGAGAGAAATGCAGAAATGACTGCGGTCGACATCTCTATGAAAAGGAGATAATGCAGGAATAACAGCACTCGAAATCTCTGTAAAAGTGAGAGTAATGCGCAATGACAGCGCTTGACATCTCCATAAAAATGGGAGTGATGCCGAAATGACAGCGCTCGACATCTCCATGAAAATGAGAGTAATGCAGAAATGACAGCGGTCGACATCTCAATGAAAATGAGTGTAATGCAGAATTGACAGCGGTCGACATCTCCATGAAAATAGGAGTAATGCAGAAATGACAGCAGTCGACATCGCCATGATAATGGGAGTAATGCAGAAATGACAGCGGTCGACATCTCCATAAAATGAGAGTAATGCATGAATGACAGAGGTCGACATCTCCATAAAATGGGAGTAATGCAGAAATGACAGCGGTCAACATCTCCATGAAAATGGGAGTAATGCAGAAATGACAGCGGCCGACATCTCCATGAAAATGGGAGTAAAGTAGAAATGACAGCGGTCGACATCGCCATGAGCACATGTAAAACACTGGGCGTGAGACATACACCCGTGAGGAATTTCCTAACTAGGCATGGGACCCTTACGAGACATTTTGAAATGTCAACTTTGGTCGGACACCCGCAACCCCCCATAACAAACCGTAAGGATATACTTTAAATCGAGAGAATTTATTTAGTGTAGATTTATTTAAACCGTTTCCATTTATTTAAATTTGGTGCAGTCCATGTTAAATAGTGAAAAAAAATCATGTTTTTGATCTAAATATGTTTTTTTAAAACAGCGCACTATTGTTCCATTTCATAATTTCAGTCCTTATTTATTTTGAAGAACTTTGCCGCGATGTGTTGGCGAACATTGCCGCAACTTTGCAGCGAACATCACCACAAGCATCGCCAGAACAGTGCAGAGAAACATTTTATGCAAATGAAGTTTGCTGCAAAGTTGCAGCGAACATCGCCAGAATATTACAGCTAAAAGCATTATGCAAATGAAGTTTGCTGCAAAGTTGCCGCACACTTTTACCATGCCAATGAGGTCTGCGGCCAAGTTGCGGTGAACATCGCCGGAACATCACCAGAACCTCATTTGCATATTTGTTCGCTGCAACTTTGCCGCAGACCTCATTTGCATGATAAAAGTGTACCGCAACATCGCCGCAAACTTGTTCGCCGCAGCTTTGCAGCAATGTTTGCCGCAGAGTTGGAGCAAATAGTCGCCAGAAGCCTATATTTTTGGTAAGGGTAAGGTTATACATAAGTTAATTTTATAACTTAGTAAATGACATGATCCACCCAATTTGAACAAACTTGAAAGGTCAATGCTAAGATGCTTAACATAATGTTTCATGAAAATTTCAGTGTTGGTTACTGAGAAGAAGACAGATGGATGACAGCCTATGGTAAAGCTGATCTTGCACAAGCCAGTTCAGCTTAGAAAACAATATAAAATGCAGTGTCCAATCTAGGATCTAAAAAGCAGGGGGAATTTTCCCCCCTTCCTCTAAAAATGTGGGGGGATTTTCAAAAGTAAAGGGGGATGGGTTCAAACAAATCTATTACACCCTTTTCATAACACCATTTCGACTGGAAGTCGCATAATTTTGAATATTTTTGATTCCGAGTCTGCGCTCATAAATCTACTTTCGTTTTCAATACATTTGTCTGCATTTGACAGTCAAAATGAAGCGTTACAAAATTAGCGATTTCCCGTAAACGAAATTTAAATGCCAAAACTTTCCGATATATCATCGTATTTTCTCATTTCTTAGCAACATTTAATGTAATTTGGCAATAATAATTAATCAAAACGATTTAAAAACGAGAACAATGTGAAAACATTTGAAACGCAGATATTACGATCGATAAATTTCGTTAATTTTTCTAAAATTCGTATTACGCATTTGCCTCGTTTTCAGTCAAAATACAGGGAGACATCGTTTTAATGAAATGATTTTGTATAATTTTTGAATTATTGGTGCATCATTTCTTACAGAAATTCAAGAAATCGCTAAGCAGTTTTATCTCTTGTGTTTTATATCTTATTCTGGTGCGTTTTATAGCATGCTTTAAATGCCATTTAAACATTTTTAATTACAATCCAAACATGCTCAACTATCAGTCCTTTTGATTCCCCATGCACCCATGCCTAAGGTCAAAGTACTACCACAGTATATCCGGCGCCCTCAAGGGGCGCCGAACAATAACGTTCAAACATCTACTTACAATAATTGTAAAGCGTTTAAATTTCTTAGGGCTTTCCGTGGCACCACCGTAAACCTATTACCAGCCAGGGTTCTGGAATAAACGCCAACATGTTATTAATTACGTCACTTTTCACAGATATGGCAATGTGTGAATTGTAAATATCTATATATATGAGCTGCCACGGTACATGTAAATATTCACATTTCTAACATAACTTGAAAACTAGTATACTCTGTTAAAAGAGATATGGCATATGGCACTCATTCGCATGTTATTTTATACTATATATCCATTTCGCATACTA
This sequence comes from Cyrtodaria siliqua, assembly GCA_037043455.1. NCBI lineage: Eukaryota > Metazoa > Mollusca > Bivalvia > Adapedonta > Hiatellidae > Cyrtodaria > Cyrtodaria siliqua. Next base: position 121,953 of record JAWPHD010001818.1, on the reverse strand, counting down.
TCGAATAAAAACTTGCTAAAAACTGAATAATGTTCGGGTAATCCAAGTACCCTTAATAATCGATATTTGCTTATCGTTTTTACAACATACTAACGATGCATTGCTACACGTGTTACAGTCATGGTCAATAAGCGTTTGGCTCATTTGAATTGCTGAAAAGTACTATTTTATCGCGAGAGATAATTAAATAAGACGTAACATGTTTAAGGCGGATTAGTCACGACCTTTTATTGAAGATCGGTTATATAACAGGGAAGATAAAATGAGAAATAATATAATATGAAACTAATTCTAGGGTATTTTTATATCACCCCTATATCATGCCTGAGACGCCATATATAGATAGATATTTCAAGTGAAATTAGTACTATAAACAAACAATTGGTTCAATCCACTTACAGGTATGTGAGGCTGCTTAGTCCAGCAAATACATTTGGCGGAAGACTTGACAACGAGTTGGTTACTAGATGCCTAAAATAAACAATAATATCACATCAGTTTTTTTCACATTATTTTGTATTGTATGAGTTACGAAACAGTCATTTAGAAAAATAAAGAAAAGTGATCCTACAGAAATCACAGCACCCAAAAGCAATGTCACCGTAGATCCGTACTGTACCACAAACAAAGAGTAAATTAACTATTCAATAAAAAGGGCAATACACAACACAAAGAGTGGTGAAGACAGGGTCAAAGACTTCGAGCAGGTAGTAGGCAATATGGCTCACTGGTTAAGTTAAAGTTCTCCGGCCATGTTTTGTTTCATGAACATGTTTATGTTTACTTAAATCGAAAAATCAATACACAACAATAGATATTTACAATTCACACATTGCCATATCTGTGAAAAGTGAGAATGAGATTTTATTTGATGACGTAGAAAACTTTGAACAGGTAAATTAATCCACAGGTAAATGTTTTAAAAATTATCTGGCAATATTACGCAGTGGTAAAAGTAGTATCTACGTCATTCAAATAATACTTATTTTTACACACAACTTAATAGCGGTTTTAAATATATGTTTCTCTCCGGGACTATCAAGAAATGTTCATATGATATTTAAGAGTTACAATTGTTATTTGATAATACTTCAAAAAAGGTCTTTCATTTTTAAATCTATTTCAAGTGTAAACAACCTCGCTATTATCCTGTCTTCAACGTCAAATTGACGAGACAGTATTAATAAAAGTCCATAAAGGTTTTCTACATTCTATAATTAGTTCTATTCTCTCCTTACAATGTAGACTCTCCCATTGCGAAAAATTAAAATTGACGACAGTTAACTGCAAACATGATAGGATTTATTCCTCTTTTACGTGATTAAGTTTTAACTATTGTCCATGTATATGTAGTTTAATAAAATGGTTACAACAGTATTAATTGTACAAGCATTGATAAAAATGACAATATGAAATAATAAAATCATGACTTTAATTAATAATGTTTTCTTAAAAGCTGCATTAGCCGTAACTTTTAGCTATTAAAACGGAACGTAATTACGTTGACAAAATAATACACAACTATCCTTATTGAATATTTACTACAAAGACGTTTTGACGGAATTCAATAGCGGTACAAACAAAAGTACCACGTCGAGGCTTGAACTCCAGGGTCCTTATTCATAAAACTTCTCAGCAATATCTTAAGTCAGATTTTAGCAGTTTTTAAACCACCTTTTTCTGTCAATTTAAGACGTTTTCTTAATATTCCTAATAAGGTTATGAATAAATAGAACATACAGCTAAATATGTATCTTAAAATATACGGTTTTTAGTGTTCCTGAGAGGTTAATAAGGAGATTAAGCTGCTTTATGAGTACGGGCCCAGACCCACACTAAAAGTATAAATACAGGTAAGATGGTCTCGCTCCCGGCTGAGCTAATCTAGCAGCCATATGATGAAAGACATTCAGTATTTAAAACCTAACGCACTAATGGATACCACGTGACCAGACAGATGTAATTAAATGCGATCCCAGTAATATTTACAAATAACAAATTTTCTTCAAATTAACGAATTCATTACTACATACTTATTTGGATCTATGCTCATGTTTCCATGTATGCAATTCACTGAATAAAAATCAGACAGTTATTTGGTTATTTGCTGATGGTCAATAGATGCTTTACTCACAGTTGTTGCAATCAGAGGTACATACCCTTCTATGAAAATGTACTTCGGTCACAAAACATGAACTTTTAAAAGAATTATAGCCATAAATGCGTATGATTTGTACAGATATATCTTTCCCAGTCATAGTACAGACCAAGCTATTTCATCAGTCAACGAATCGAACACAAATCCCCCATATACATACAATTAAAAATAAGTATAAAAGTCGAACAGGAAATGTAGCTTTCACCGATCACAGTAAACCCCAAAACACGAAAAACGGCAAACATGATAAAGAATACAGACAAATGACGTCAAAAACACAAAAAGGGTTGACAATAGGGCAACCATATTGGAAAGGTTAGTGGCAAAAAAAGCTGCTGTGTGGTTTAAACTAGGTTCTAGGGTGCAGCAGACTTCACATTTACAATACTGTCATCCCAATAAAACGTAACAGTGTAAATAAAGAAAGCCCCGCCATGAACTATTCTCTAATCAAAAAGGCAGCAATAGTAGGCAATATAGATGCTCGTGTATATATAATTATAAAATACAACACCCTAGAAAGTCACAAAAAAGCAGAAGCCAGAGCAAAAAGAGAATAAACCATTGAAACCACATTGTGATGTGAAACCACATTGTGATGGTTTTGTATTCAACTTTGATTTTGAAATCTGCTGAAGGACTTTGTCAGCGTATCGTGCATCTGTTTAAAAAGTAAGACTTGAGTTCTGCTCAAACCGGTGCTAGGGGACGTGAACGGTAGCAAGCATATTTCACTACCGTTCATGAACAGTCTCAACCGAGACTGCAATATTTCGTATTCATCGTGTTCGGCCGTTTCCAAAGGTCCACTGTTATACTATTTTATATAGCACATTGGCGTTGCGTGTGCAGTATGGCGGCAGTAAAACGTCTCCCCATGCTTGTAATCAGGACTGTTATTCAGTCGATCTTTAGAGACTGCTGAGCCCGATACTTATTTAGATATCGGTAGTGCATTGTCAAATGTTTTTGTTTTCTTAATTACTTTTATTCACACTGTCCCGTTTATTGGGATGACAATAGGGTAAGAGTGAGGTTCGGTGCACCCTAGAACCTGGTTTAAACCCCCAGTGGCCTTTTTTTGCCACTGATCGGTCCAAGGCGGTAGCCCTATTGGAAATCCTTGTGTATTTGTGATGTATTATCTTTCCTTTTATTCATCTTTATATATAGCTGTTGTTCGTTTCTTTGTGTGTATGTGGTTGACTGTCGTCCTTGAATGCTTCTTTTCCTGTTCGATTTGTATATCTACTTGGTATAATAACAGGTGGTGAAAAAATCGTTCCTCAACCGGGACTCGAACCCAGGGTCTCTGGTTTACCCTACCAGCACTCTACCAACTGCGCTATCAAGGACATACGGCTAGAAATCGACTACTCACCGTGTTACATCCCTACCAGACTGAAATTCGTCCCTGAATTTCTAATTATACCGGAAAGACACTGATAGTGTTTCTCAGGATGATCCCGGACGAGCCCCCAAATATAACAGGTGATGAAAGAATTGTTCCTCAACCGGGACACGAACCCAGGGTCTCTGGTTTACCGTACCAGTCCCCTACCAACTGAGCTATCGAGGACATACGGCTAAGGATCGACTATTCACAGTGTACCTGTACCCGGTTACAGTATAAAAGTCGAATAGGAAATGTAGCACTCACAGCAAAAACACAAACACGCACACAAAACCACAAAAACACGCACAAAAAAACACAAACACACACAAAAAACAAACTACAAGGAAAAATACAAAGTATGCGACACCACAAACATAAACGGATTGCCAAAATGGGTACTCCCATGGTGATGCTCGTTAGAAAAATATAATATAATGTATACTTACAACGATTCTAATCGTTTAAGGCTACTGAAGGCACGCTCTGGTAAGGACGATAAGTCATTCATGCTGAGATCCCTACAAAGACAAAAACGAATCTAATTGTTCAGTTGAATTACTGACTACACTACGGGTCGTATTATTAATCATTGTAGGAACGTTCTGGTATGGCAGTCTATTTATTCATGCCGACGTTCCTTTAAGACAAAACCAAAAACTATATAATTGCATTAATATATGTTTATACTTGACTTAAATAATGCACACATTATCAATCATATATCAAAGAAAATCCTTATGGTTTCGTAATTCAATTTTAAATAGAATTATACGAAACAAAAAATATAAGGAATTATTGTTTGGAGCGCTTGTTTCAGCCAAAGGGTTTTGGGACTTTTCAGACGAAATACATCTCGTATAAGCTGTATGTCAGTGTATATCAGTGAAACAGACATCTTTAGTGGTAAATAAGACTAACTGAAGTTATACAAATATGAAATTTCTTAATTTTCAGCTGTCCCACCTACAAGGATTTTACATGGGAAAAGCCCCATCAAAAAATAATTTGGGCTGTAAAATATATTACTTAATTGATTTTCAAAACTAACGCATAAGGGGTATTTCCGCTATATATTTATTGTTTAAGATGCTACTGCTAATCGAATGGTACAGGGCGACATTAGGCATGTCCTTTCGGAAAGAATGTTTAAAACTGTAAATCAGTGTAAGCCATACAATTTCATGAGCAAAATGTGATATTCATTTTTTTTTCAGATTATGAGGCCCACCCAAGAAAGCATTTGTGACCATTTAAAGAATGTTATATATTTATTGTGTAATGCTCTGATTTTTGGTCTAAAATCAAGTAAGAAATACCAGATAAGTTTTGTATTCAAAAGCTGAATTATGAACTTATATTTTTTCATTGAAGTAAATTACAAAGTGTTGTTAAGCTATTCTTACCCTCAATACAGGAATGCTATACAAATAAAAAACTAAGAGCGGGCCTCAATTTATATACCTGAGTTGATCAGCCATGAAGCGTGCTGGCAGTAAATATTAAAGCTTCCCATGCTGTTTTAATGACCAAGTGTGTCCTTAAACACAACCGAAAACAACAATGGTTAACCCTTTAAAATTTCATAATCGACAGAAAGCGCATTTGGCTCAAGAAGGTGAGCAAACTTAAACGTTGCAATCTCTTAACATTAAACCCATTACTGTAATGGCTTGAATTTTTTAAGCGAAACTTTAACATTTATAAATTGCGTTTAAAAAAAGGTATACTTTGTTTAAAAGGTCTACTACATGACAGAGTTGTCCTTTCTGTAGTTAGCTATAGCCCCTTTTTGTACAAAACACGTTGAGATATATCTGGAATATTATGTAGAATTAGATGTATATAACAATGTAGTATAGGCAATTGTTTGATTATGCGTTTCCTTTTCCTTTCAGTATGTAAATATGGAGGTAACGTCAGTGCCTTTGCTATCGAGTTGCTTTAGGCGAGGCTAGGGCCAATAGGTCCACTCTCATACTCTTTTAGATAACAACGACTTCTGCATTTTCGTGACGAGACTGATAGTAACAGGCACTGACATAATAATCTCATTATCATGAAGATATCAACATTTTCGTTATTATTTACTATTTTTTTCTATCAAACAGAGTGTTACGTTTGACGTGGACACCGCCATACTGTTTTTTCCTTCATGACGATTGATGACGTCAGATAACGCTATTTAGGTATTTCGTACTGCTTTTTTTTTACCACTGCCTGATAAATAGAGAATATTTTGTAAGTGCCTTTTACTATCTTGTTTAGTAGAACAGGTTTAGACAACAAAGAATGGTGAGACTTGGCCGAGTCGCGTATTCTATCAACATTTTCTGTACGGTTTACTAGTTTCATATATGAATCATAATTGTTCGCTTGTTGAGGTCACCGCCATATTGTTGCCATATTGTTGTTTTCTTCTCACCGTTTTATGACGTCAGATGGATGCATTAGTTACGTACAATATAGACTGATTCACTGCGCATGTACCGTTTCACTCAAAATACCGATTTCTTTACCGTAATTACGGCTAAATAAAGCGCATTCCAAACACGATCGTGGCCAAGCGTCTGATTTACGTTCTATAAAATTTACATGTATTGAGATTTCACTCAATATCGTTTACATAATGCAGACGCGTCGCTTACATAAAGGAATTAAGGTGGCGGGATATCTATAAACTGAGAAAAAATAAAAACAAATAAATAAAAAATTGTTGATAATTCAAATAAATCGAACTCAAGGTATAGTAATTTAACATATTAAATTTATTATCAGAATTGAATTCCTTATTGAGAAAAAAAACAACCTACCTACCTACCCTATTTTTTTGCCAGTGTTACCTGAACCACACATATTATTTTGGCCTAATGGTCTTACACTAATATATTACATTCTTTGACGTGGTTAATCATCTGAATAATACTCATCTGCTGCTAGAACTTTGTTAGCCGATGTTTTTTTATGTTTTAGTAACTTATAGACGAAAGCTATACTGGCTATATGTAGTCCATGGTGAGGTGGGTCGGGGTGGGTGGGGGTTAAAAGGATTGTGTGTGAGATATGGCAATATCAAACCAGTCTTTTATAACGTGTCTTAAATTACCAAGATATAGGGGGACAAATAAAACTTTCGTTAATATAAACACTCAAACCAAGTTTGACATGTGATCCAGGGGCGGGCCAAATTTGACCTTAGGATCACCATTTGAAAAAACTTGGTAGAGTATCATAAGCTGAGTCTAAATATAAAATATTAAACCGTTGGCTCTTGTAATTTCAGAGAAGAAGATTTGTTAAGTTTGTCTCTATATACGTCTAGGTAATACATGTGACCCCGGTGCCAGGGCCACATTTGACTCCAGGGTTACCATTTGAACAAACGTGGTAGGGGACCATAAGCTGATGGTAAATATAAAATATTGAACCTCTGGCTCTTGCAGTTTCAGAGAAGAATTTTTTTTTAAAATGTTTTTCCCTCTATGCAAAATATGTGACACCTGGGGAGGGGCCAAATTTGACCCCATGGTCACCGTTCAAACAAACTTGGTAGAGGACTATAAGCTAAGTGTAAATACAAAATGTTAAACCTATTACAGTTGTAGTTTCAGAGAAGAAGATTTAAAAAAAATCCTTATATATAAGTCCATGTAAAACTGTGACCCCTGGGGCGGGGCCATATTAAACCCCAGGGACACCATTTGAACAAATGTTTTAGAAAAAAGGAAGCTGATAATAAATACAAAATATTAAATCTATAGCTCCTGTAGATTCAGAGATGAAGATCTTGTTAAGTCTATGTAAAACTGTGAATCATTTTAGCGGGCCAAATTTGACCCCTGGGCCACCATTTGAACAAACTTGGTAGAGGACAGTAATCTACAGCTATATACAAAATAGTAAACCTTTGGATCTTATAGTTTCAGAGAAATTTTTCCCTATATAAATCTATGTAAAACTGTGACCACTGGGACGGGGCAAAATTTGAGCCCAGGGTCATCATTTGAAAAACTTGGTAGAGGATCCATAAGCTGATAATAAATTAAAAATATTAAACCTTTATCTCTTGTAGTTTTATAGAAGAAGATGTTTGAAGTTCTTCCCTATGACTCTTTGTAAAACTCATCCAACAAGGGCCCCTAACCTCCCAATTTAAGAAAAAGAAACAAGGTAATCATTGAACCCATGAACCAAGGTTACTTACGAAAAAAAATGAAATTGAAAAAAAAAGCCTCCAGTGAGATTTGAACAGCCAACCTCTGGTGTTTCCAGTGTACATTACCAAATATTTAAAAAAGGCTATAACTCCAGTGTAACTGGTTTGATCTGGCTGTTTTTCAAATTCTTCGAAGCTTTCATTGATATCAACAATTTGGCCAATTCTCGCAAAAATCTAATAATACAAAATGAAGGCGTTAGAGTTTTCACAGTGTGTTCACAAGGTTCAAATTGGCCTTTTTCAATAACTCAAGTGCAAATAACTCTGGTGTTTCTGGTTTTCGAACTTTTCCAAGCTTTCATTGGTATTAACTTTTGGTAAAGATCGGACGAAACATGAAGGCCCTATCGTCTTAACGAGGCAAAATATAGCATTTTAACTCAATCAAGGGCTATAAAGAAGGATAAAGATATCGGACAGGGAAAGCAGCATTCAAGGACGACAGTCAACCACAAAACACAAAAACAAACAAGCAAACAGACAAACGAAAAGGCAAAAGTAATAAAAAATAATGAGGAAAGTTAAGGAAAACCCTAATAAAATGGGCCAAAATGCTCCGCTGTAACACGTTCGATCTGGCTGGTTTGGGAATTTTTCTGAGCTTTTATTGATATTAACAATCTGGTTAAGTTGGGTAAAGATCGGATGAAAAGTGAAGGCCTATCGTCTTAACGAGGCAAAATATTGTATTTTTAACTAAATCAAGGGCCATAACTCCACTTTTACTTATCCGATCTTGCTGGTTTAGAATGAAGGCGCTATCGTCTTAACGAGACAAAAGTTAATGACGGACGACGGCCGTCGGACGACGCACATCTCTGCATCCCATAAGCTCTGCCGGCCTTCGGCCAGTAGAGCTAAAAACATAAGCATATAAGAGCAACGAAGTAACAACTGACTGATACTGATTAGTAGAAACCAGAGCAACAAGGCACGACAAGACCCGATTAAAGACAAATATTAAACGGTATAATAGAAAAGAGTATGATAATGGACCTTTGGAAACGGCCGAGCACGACACATACGAAATATTGCAGTCTCGGTTTGATTGAGACTGTTCATGAGCGGTAGTGAAATATAATAGCTACCGCTCACGCCCTCTAGCCCCGGGTTGAGCAGAACTTAATATTCATAAAATTTTAACCATCCCGAAGATGGCATGCATATGGCGGTGGACATGGAGTATACGTCTTCCCCATGTCGTACGGCGTATGGTCCCAGTATCTAATAAAATTAAATGCCCCGAAGAGCGAAATAAACATAATGGAATTTAGTTGGGAGCAGCGGTTATGAAGCCTGCGTATCACAAGTAACAGCCGAAATACTAAATTCAAAAGCAGACAACATATCCCATAAGTGGTTAAACAATACCCAGAGCCTTTTATCGGCCGGAGTAGTGGAACCACCGAATCAAACATTAAGTAAGAAAACTAAAGAAATTGAAAATGTACCACCGATAACTAAATATAAGTATCGGGCTCAGCGATCTCCAAAGATCGAATGAATAACAGTACTGAGTTTAATTACCAGTGTTTTTGAGATACCGGAAATATTTCTCGAGGGAGAGAAATTGCTCTGATATAAGAACGAGCGCTTTAGCAAGAGAGAAATTGCTCCGATGTAAGAACGAGTGCTTTAGCAATTGCTCTCCCGAGGGTAATATTTCCGGTATTACACCTTTTTACACCAGTTTGCACGAGAACGCCAAGATGACGTTACGTCATACAAACAAAACAAGTGGAACCGGAACTCTTCGTTAATTTCCGTAATCGTAATGGTGGCGGAATCGGACGACGACGTTCGTAAAACAATAGGGAAATCATTTGGCATTCCCGCCACTGACGGAAAAGGCCGGGCAATGTTCAGTACTGCGAAATAACTCCCATTGGGAGATATTTCGCAGTAGAGCAAACGAGTAGATATAGCTTTTATATTCTCAGTATTTCTTAGACAAATATGTAATATACGTACTTAGTATTTAGTTTAGACTATATTTTCAGTCTCCTACGCTTGATATATAAAAAGTATAGCAAACCAAAAAGTTTCTTTAGCGTGACTCAGACTTATTACGTATTATCTCCAATGAAAGACATAACAATGATTAAACAATCGTCATAAAGATAATAAGTAACTCATAAATCCGATTCCAATGATTGCAACGTCGCTCAATCACCAAAACAACTGCCAGTTTGGAATGACCTTATATGGGTTTGTCAATACATCATGACAGTCTCTTGTACAAACTGTCGGTAAACTGGCGCCTCTTGTGCGGCGGATATCGATGGGAACTTAGTTTCTGTCAGAAAGTGGGAGATGTTGCAAAGAACGGTAAACAAGACGTAATTAGTATTGTGTGGTAAAACTACACGAGGTATCATTATTTCATAAATATTATACGAACAAATTTCCTTTCCATGACGTAGAGATGTAATTCAATTTCCTATTGTTAATGAACTATACATCTTTTTTATTTTGGGATACGTTTGCGTTATCCAAAAATAGATTCAGACATTAGGCGGTTATAAAAACTGAAACAATGCAATATCCAGCTCTATATCGATTTATTTTAAACTGATTACGTAACACGCTTCAAAACCTTAATATAAGTTACAGTCCATGGCAAGGATGAGAGTTTCAGCGAGGTTTTAATGCAAACGAGTAACGGAGAACATAGAGAAAACTCAGGTTTCCGAGGTGGTAAACAAATCAAAACAAACTGTATTTGTGAGAAACGATTGTGCAATCAACCAAACAGGGCCCGTATTCATAAAGCTACTTAAGTAGAAAATATCACTTAAGTCAAAATTTAAGATTTTTAAATATTTTCAAATATCCTTATTAACCACTCAGCGACATTACAGAGCATCTATATGAAGATATCCTTTTAACTTTGAGTTTTAATAATCCATAGCATTTAATAAACATATAAAGAATATGTCTTAAATCGACAGAAATAGATAAATTATGACTTAAAGCTACACAGTCTCTATATTAATCGATGTCTTCTGTGTAGGCATGTCCTTATTTGTAACTTTATTTTCTCCAAATCGAGAACGGATATTTAAGTGAGCAAATATAGCGCAGAAAATCATTTACTGTATAGACATCGACCAGTGCACATCGTACCTATACACAGGTAACAGTAGTTTTTGGACTAGGGGCTTTTCAAGCCCTAGTCCTTAGCAGGCGATACAATTCGAGCACGCTAGAAGCCGCAACAGATCTTCACTGACGTAATGTATCCCTACGCTAAAAGACAGAGCGTCAGCTGTCATTTTGATTATGTGTTCATTCGCATAAAAGAGGTAAACTCATCCCACTCACTGTATGCATATTCATAGGGGCCCTGGCCTTGTGTAGAGAAGAAATAGTTCTCCGGATCAGACAAATACCATCTAAATCGTAAATAAGCTGTGGGAAATGGAAAGAAATTTGAAGAATGTGATGTTTGGACCTACTAAGACAAGAAACAAGATGATATATTTTATCTCGAAATGTTACAAACATTGTTTGACCCCGTACATCCAGCTTTGCAAACCTGGGATAAAGAAGCTCATTTGCATATTAATGTCGAAAGGACCAATGCTTCCGAGCAGAAGTAGTTATTTTCAGGAAAACATAATAGAGGTAAACATTTGCGATATCAGCGGGAAAATGGAACATCCGTCACCTAATAGAGACAATCTTAAAGAAAGTCTTCGTCAAAATGTTATAATTGCAGAATTTACGAATTGTATTACTACGCAGTAGCTGTAGAAGCGGCATTTCAGACGCAATATATTGAACTGATCACGCGTTAATTTCATGACCCGCGATCACTATTAATCGAGTGGTGAAAGTTTTTTTCGAATCCGACTTTGTACAGATGTGAATAAGTTGCTCCGAATTAATACATGATGGAATACATAGCACAATAAAAAAATATGTAAACAATAATAAAAATAGATGTATTTTTCCTAAAAGGATAACTCATACAACTCATATGTCTATCCGGTGCATGCGTCGGAATTTAATAATTACATTATGATCCCTTCGAACTCAAGAAGACGCTTTCCGCCAGTTTTGTCAACCAAACCAAATTGATACTTACAGACAGTCCAATAGTAAAAAAGGAAAAACAATGCACCGTTATTGATAACAATTGTTCGCTATAATGTTTTTTCTGTTATCTATTATTATTCAATGGTCAGTACTCATTTTGCGGGAAAGAAAATACCGTGGGCAGACTGTAGTACCATCCAAATACATACGCAAGGTCAGTGCGTACACTGTTCATAAATGCACTTACACCATGTACACTCAACAGAATTGTTCAATTTTCAAAGCCCCTAGTCCACAGTGCTTTTAGCACTTTGATTAAAGAAAAAAGTTAACCTCTTTCGGCGCGCGAACACACGACCTTCCTATTTCAAGTCAGGTGCTCTATCCACTATGAACTATAACGCTATTTGGGAAAATAGTATACTAACTAACATGTATTATGAGGCAACATAACAACATATTTGAACGCAACTTAATATTGAACATTGACAACCCTTTCTTTCCAACTATGGTTAATTATATTTATCCTAAAGAACTTCAGCTTAACAAAGCTAATATATCTGATAATAACGCTTCTTTTTTTGATTTAGATCTCTCGATTGAAAATGGTAAAATAACTAGCAAAATCTATGACAAGAGAGATGATTTTAATTTTGACATTGTTAATTATCCCCACTTGGATGGGGATGTTCCCCGAGCAACTTCTTATGGGGTGTATTTGTCTCAACCTATTCGTTTTTCTAGAGCTTGTACCCGAGTTGAGGACTTTAATATTCGTAATCTTTGTATAACTAAAAAGTTACTCAATCAGGGTTACCGTTACCATAAACTTCGTAAAACTTTTGCAAAATTTAAATTATCGTAACCCTGATCTTCTTTCCAAATATAAAAGTAATTTAAGCACTCTTCTGCGACAAGGACTATCACAACCTGACTTCTATGGTGATGTGATTTATAAACTTTCGTAAGATTCTTGGTCATGATCACTTTCATACTATCTTTGTTAGACTTGTTAAAAGGTTTATCAAAAGAGGTTATGACCCTATCATTTTGCAACGTGGTGGTGGACGGACCCTTTTACAGTTCGCCACTATGCTTTCCTCTTTAATTGTACGATGACCGGACAGGCTGTGGACCCTATGATGACGCCTACCTAAAGCCCATTGGGACGGTGGCGTTTGATGTTTGTCCATGATCTTTCTTTTCGTGCCCTTAATGGTTTATTCTCTTACTGCTTTGGCTTCTGCCAAGTCATTGAGTACCTTCATGGTTGTCTTTCTAGGCTATTGTTTGTTTGTATTATATTTACACGAGCATATTTGTGTTTTACTTATATTGCCTATTGATGCTGCCTTGTTGGTTAGATCATGGCGGGGATTTCTTTATTTTCACTGTCCTGTTTTAATGGGATGACAGTAGGGTAAGTGTGAGGTTTGGTGCACCCTAGAACCGGTTTAAACCCCCAGTGGCCTACTTTGCCACTGACCGTTTCAAGGCGGTAGCCCTATTGTCAACCCTTTTGTGTTTGTGATGTCGTTTGCATTTATTATTGCTTTTGCCTTCTTGTTTGTCTGTTTGCGTGTTTGTTTTTATGTTTTGTGGTTGACTGTCCTCCTTGAATGCTCCTTTCCCTGTCCGATCTTTTTATATTTCTTAAGATGGATCAATACATATAGTCCATCTTGTCGCACGCGTAAATTAACATTGCCTGGTGTAATACTTTATGTTAACAATATGAAAATACTACTTCGCCTCAAAACAACCATAACTCGACTTGTTACTTAGCGCTTTGGTGAGTTTGTGTGTGCGCGCTAGTTATTACATATTGCCTATTTAGTGCTAACAATGCTACAACATACCAATAAATAGCTGTGGTCCAGTGGTACAGCGTACATCCTTCAAAACTTAAAAGTGCAAGGCTGTGGTGCAGATCCCTTTCCGGACAACTATTTCTTTTTATCACATATTCTGAAGCCGTATATTTATCAATGTTACCTGTACGGAGGCTAAATAAAATGAGAAATTTAATGCATCGATTTCTGCTTAAGTACCGACATTTGGGGTGTTCGTCGATTTGAAACTACTTCACATGTGATTCATTCATATTTATGAGTTATTACCAGTTCAAATCGGGAATGTGTAGCTTTAAGGTAAGATATTATTTAGAAGCTTAATGAATACCTACGCGTAAACTGACACCAGCATTGTAGAACAAACATATGATAGATAGAATATGCCCTCAGAGTTGATTTACACATAGCAATAAGTATAGTTAAGGGGTATTTTCACGGATTCCGCCAGTGCGTTCGCTCTCGAATGGCAAGAATCAAATTTCAAATGACGAACACCTACAATGTATACCGGTCAAACAGAAAATATACAGTCAGCCAAAAAAATCACTCATTGTAGTATATATTTAAGTGCTAAAATCATGTAATCCTAAAAGAGTCAACGTTGTTGCACAAAAATGCGTATGAAACCTGTATGTGAATCGGCAGAAGCAAACGTGAATCGTCTTACACTTTACTTGGACTATAAATTGTTACTTAGCCCTATTGTCAACCATTTTGTGTTTGTGATGTCCTATTTGGCCTTTTATTCATCTTTAAATTTGTTCTTTGTTTCTGTGTGTGTTTGTGGTTGACTGTCGTCATTGACTGCTGCTTTTCCTGTTTGAAGTTTATATTTATAGTATATACATATCTATTTTGATTAACATTTATAAACTTATATGGTAGTATCTTAGACTGGATCTTCATCGAAAATAACCTATTTAGATCAATGTCTGTCAAAATGACTTGATTCGAAACAATTTTGAGACAAATTGAGATACGAAACAAAAACGTAATCCTTAATTATAGGTATTTAAATCACCTGTTTAATTATCCCATCACAATCGAACGGTCAATATTAATCGTTTTTGGTTAAAAAATAGACATTAAATGTCATCAAACAAATACTGATATACGTCCAACACGTGTCAATATTTCTTGATGTTTCATCAATTTAGAATACTACTACAAAACATTTATCCCTTTTAGCCGTTTTAGCAGACTCTAAAACTAATATCGACTCAGACCAAACGTCTGAAACACTGTTCTAACTAACTCTATATTAAAATGAAGATTTTTTTTTTAAAAAAAAAAGAAGAAAAAGAAAATAAGTTTAAGTTGCATAATCAAGTTGAAAAGTATCACAGTCATAAATATTAATATATGATTAACGTACATGAGTGTAAGTGCTAATAATAAAATGTAAACAATAAACAATTTGGATTTGACTAGAAATGTTTCCCTTTACGATTAAAATCCATTATTTTGAAAAAAAAAACAATATAACATCAACTTTTACTTTAGAAAAAATAACAAACACTAATCGTTAAATGTTAAAAAAAACGTGATAAACTACATTTCAGAAAATTGCACTTTTGAGGTCAGAAAATTGCACTTTTGAGGTAAAAAAAACAGTACGGCAGTAAAGAATCATGTTCCGTTTAAGTTCAATTTTCTCAGCACCTGATTTTATATTATTTTGAAACTTTCCAGGCTTGAAGATATATCACATAAGTATACATGTATGCAGCGTTGAAATGATTTGGTGTATTTTTTCATTAAAAATGAATCACAAAGTGTAACATTTCTCAGAAAAAAATATTCTTTACTGACCGAATGAAGTATGGTTTTGACAGGAAAAATGACATTCTGTCACAATAAACTGAGATATGAATATTGCTGTTATAACACCTGTTAGAGACATAAGTCAAAACTGCAATCATCTAATAAGATTGGTGCAAATAACCTATTAAAAAATCACACTTATAGAACTTTATTGTCAGAAGTTTTGCTATCATACAACTAACAGAGTAAATCTAAATCAGAAACAAATCATTTTAAATTTAGACGTTTAACCGAAGTATTTCTATACCCACTAAATATAGATATAACAATCGAATAGGAAAAGTAGCATTCAAGGACGACTGTCAACCACAACTCACACAGAAACAAAGAACAATTTTAAAGATGAACTTCACAATACCCCTCATGAACAGACTCAATAAAACCGAGTATGCTACTTTTATCTCTTGTTTGTGTTTGTTGCTTCCAAGGGATCCCTTTTTCAGTATGTGTTTACAGCTTAGGGCATTACACAATCCAATCTAAAGGAGAATATAACTAAAACGTAACAAAACTAAATAAGTTTCATTACCATATCGTAATACTCATTTGAGAATTTCGATTGAGCTTAGGAATAAAACAGGTAGCTTCTAGGGCCAAATACATTATTTATAGTATAGGTCTTGTGCACCTAACAATAACGTGTCAGCTTGGCTATAATGTTCGAATACCTTTACCGGAAGGTAACCTTCAAGTAAGTTGTTTCAGTTACGGCCTACGGAAATCGGATGCAAACTTGACAGTTATAGTAATTACAAAATCTGTATCTTCTCCACTCAGCTTGAAAAGCAATAATATATTATCTCTCATGAATAGACTCGATAACCGAAACTGCTTCCTTATTATCTTGGTTGTGATTGTTGATTCCATAGCATCCCTTAATAGTAATTTTGAAACACATTTTATTTAATAGTTTTTAATTTTCCAAATATTTAAATATGGGTAATGAGTAATGGTTCGGAAAAGCTCCTGGAGTTATACATCGTATGCTTATCATAATGAAAGTGTGAACATGGTTTCAAAAAATGATTTGCTGGATAATGATCGTTTAAAGTCCATATCAATATGTTACAGTGTTACAAAGTGTATACTATACCTATGTGTGTAAGACTTGCATTAACTAGGTAAAATGACCATCAACGATCTCGATTCTTTGGGTATAAAAAAACCGGTTTGAAACGCAACTCATTTTCAAGTACACATCTAAGTATTCCGTATACAATTTACAGATGTACTTTACATATGTACTTTACATATGTACTGGAACATCTTTCAGTTTAACACAATCTTGACTTCATTCTCGATCTTGTAAGGAATCTTATAAAAGAGTTTCTAGAATTACGTTAAACGATGACTTAAAATGCTAGAAAACTATCCATCAACTAACGCACGGCGTGACGTTCTTGTTAAACCCATTACGCGATTGAGATAATGATAGCTTTAACTTCCACACCATTATGAATTGAACTCAATTGAACTGAATGTTGTTTAAAGGCTCATCAACACGGTATAGGTTATTTAGAGCCGCCCTAGAGAGAGGGGAAAGATATATAGGAATCCGGGATCCTGCCCTAGTCTTATTATCAAATAGATTCCTATGGTTCGTTTACATGCTCGGAGGATACACCGATACACGGGACCGCCCGGTTTACGTCCGCACAACATTATGTGGTCCCGCCTTAATTCCATTAAGTTGTGGGAAAGCTTATATTATCCGGATTTTATAACGCATATTTCGACAATAAAACACCTTTAAAATCATTTTTTGATAAAAAAAAGCGATTACCTGCTTAAAATTAACTATTAAATGTTTTAATTTTACAATATGCAAACTGTTTAAGCCGAAATTAAGGTTTTATTTCATACCCCAACCAACCCCGTTTTCTTCTTGGAGGAATAACAGTCGAACTGGAAATGTAGTTTTCACAGAACACATCAACCAACAATACGCATTAAAACAAACTACATGCGTCCAACAGTTACTTGACAAATTGTAGCTCACCACATTGCTTAGGTAAGTGCGAGCCGCCTCAGAGAGAGAGGAAATATAATAGAAATGTGGACACCGTTCCCTACTCTTACTATCTAATATATGTTCATATGATTGTGCCCAGATGATAGTCTCTGATACACGGGATCGCTCAGATTACGTCTCCATGCACTGAAAGAGGCTAAGGGAAAATGTTTTGCGCAAGAAGACACTGACAAAAAGCAGGTGAGTCTTAAACGCGGATCCTCCGGTTTCAAGTCTAACGCGATTTCCATTTGCGCGCGCTGGAGTGCATGCCATTCATTGCGACACTTTACTGTCCACAAACAGCACAAATACAGCGTATTAAATGCGACCAAGAATTAATAAATTGAATTTTGTTTAAAGGCTTTCCAGCACACAGTTTATGCTATTGCTAACCGCCTTAGAGATATAAGAAGGATACATTGGGTTATGGGAGCCCTTCCTTACTCTTACTATCAAATAGATGCCTGGTTTTATTTAAGGTGCTCGGATGATATTCTCTGATACATGGGACCGTCCCCATCCAACGAACTAGGCTAAGGGAAGCGTTTTTGCCAAATGAAAACCGAAGTAACCCAGTGGACTTAGCAGTCCACAATGAAAAAACAAGTTGATATAAAAGTCTCCTTCAAGGACCACAGTCAACCGAAAACACGCACAGAAACGAACAATAATTACATTGATGAATAAAAGGCAAGATATGACATCACTAACATAAAAGGGTTGACAATAAGGACACCGCCTTGGAGTGGTCAGTGGCTAAAAATGGTTTAAACCAGGTTGCAGGGTGCACTAAACCTCATTATATCCCTAGTGTCATCCCAATAGAAACGGGGCAGTGTAAATAAAGATTTCCTCGCCACGTTATATTCTCAAACAAACATGACAACATTAATAGGCAATATAAGTAATAAATGATTATGCATATATGATTATAGAAAACGTCCGGAAAGCCACAAACACAATCGACCACCATGGAGTTTACTAACGTACAGGGGCAAATCACAACATAATACGAATAGTTCAAGTAACGTTGTACATGCTTTGCGAAGTAAAGTGATTTAAACAGAACTAACTATATTGAATTACCCTTGTTAATAGCACCATTAGATATAATTTGAAGACAAATACAACACACAATTACTACAACAGATAGAGAATAATCGACAGTCTCAGTGTGATACGGAAAATATGACACGAGAACACGTAATTCGGTTAAAAAACGAGTTCGAAGTTTTAACCGAAATAACCGAATTACGTGTTCGAGTGACATATTTTTTGTATCACACCGATACTGTAGATTATTCTATTTAGTATATACCTAACAGTGATTTTTTAGGGATTTTAACTGAAAATACTCTCCCCTCAACCTCGCGACCCCCACGCAAGGTGCCCTCGTGTATGAATACATTTGGCAGATTTTGAAATGAGCCGTTAAAATTATATAATAATAGAGTATATATAGGTATATATTATATGTTGCGCATGTTCCAGCCACTGGAACAATTTTGAAATAATTAGGTAAATTATATATTACTGGAACTTTGAAATTTATAGCGATAAATAAAATTACGTTTGTTTAAAAATCGCTTGAAAAATAAAATGTTACAGCCAAAAAAATGCGTTTTCAATAGTGCTTTTTCCATGCATTGTTTGTTGCAGCAGAAATCCGACAATGTCAAATAACCTTTAGTTTATTTTCTTGACGATTAGACTTTCGGAGTTTCAAATGATTTTATATTGAAATACTAAACGTTTTTCTAGTTGTTGATGGTTCATACGTTTGCTTTGACAATAATCTATCGAAAACAACGTTTGCATGTGATTTATTTTTCTCAGCCAATTTCAAAAGTAACGTATCTGTATTTAACACTAAAAAATTACTGTCAGTTTAACTGATGTATTAATTATTTATGTATTATTTAAAAACGTGATTCTAAAAAATATATCTTTGGCAGAAACAAGCACCTTAAACATTAGTTTACATTTCGTGCAACTGTTTATCATAATACACTATACAGATGTTAATGTTCCATTTGTATAAACTATACGAAAGGAAAAAAGAAACGCAACTCAGGAATTTCCGCTATTATATTATATGTATAATAATTGTATGCTTCTGTTAATCGAATTGTGCATGGCTACATTAGACCTTTCCTTTCGGAAAACATATTAAAACGACACGTAATACACTACATGTTGTCCCTTTAACGTTTCATTATTGATATAACACGTGGTTTCTTAAGCAGTTTAGCAAACTTAAGATGTAAAATGTTACAATCTCTTTACATTAAATACAGTACTGAAATGGCTTAAATGTTCAAAATGACAAGTCATTGAATTTATTACTGTCTATGCTTTTTGTTGTTTGTCATACAAACATGATCATATTTATGTTATACGTTTATTGTCTATCGTCATACTGCAAAGAAAATTCTCGGGATTTCTTGGTCAATGAGCCGTAGACATGAGCCCATGACTACGTCTCGCGACGTAAATTATGCCTCGGTCAGATTAGACCTACGGGTGGTCCCGGGCCCGTAGGTCTTGGGGAGCCGTATGGGTCTGTGGCCCGTGGGAAGTCAGTACGAAATCACCCTCCTGCGATGTTGTGGTCACATGCATACGGGCGGTCAACGGGTTCCGTAAGGTGCACCGGCGGGCACCGGCGGGCACCGTACGGGCCCGTGCGGATGCCGTAAGGGCTTGAAAACACCCGTACGATCAGTCGTGCGGGGCCGTACGGTTCCGATAGGACCAAACATAACTGCGGGCCCGTAAGGGACCCGTACGGGCCCTGCACGACTGTCTACGGGCTTTCTACGGGCCCACAATTGTAGAAAGCCCGTGTCTGAAAGTTGTGCATGCTCATCTTTCAGCCACGGGCTATACGGCGCCCCTACGGGTCCAAAAATCTTCGAAAAATCGTGCGGGCCTGCACGGCATGTCCGTAAACTGCCCAGGAGCTCCATGTGACCGGGGCATAAACATAGGACGATTTGCCCGTAGGTAGTTCCCATACCAGCAATACACAAAAAACAATGGCGACGATAACGTTGCCGATTTATTATGGAAACCGCCGATTGTTTCCTTTCTATTGCTTTTCTGCGCTTTCCATTGTGTGTAAATGTCTGAAATAATCGTAAGTGTATGTTTTTTTGCAATTTTACAGATAACAAAACATTAACATAGAATAAAATACGTTTGTTTTTTATGAAAAAATCCGCCAAATATAACGACGCTAGAGCGATGACGTCACGAAAATAAATAACGTCTAGTTAGAGGCACGTTACGGGGAACTTGGCGCATTAAAAATGTAAACGTGTTTTGGCTGTGTTTTTTTCTTAAATAAATGGTAACAACTTTCAAGTAATGACAAATTCGTTATTAGGATTCTTGACAGGGAACATGGGCTCACATTCCCTGCCTGGAAAGTATATTCCCCTTCGCCTAACGGCTCGGGTGAATATAATTTCCAAGCAGGGAATGTGAGCCCATGTACCCTGTCAAGAGTATCTTCTTTGTGGCTTTCTAGGCTATTGTCTTTTTGTATTTATATATACAAAAGCATCTTTGTGTTTTACTTCTATTGCCTATAAATGCTGCCTTGTTGGTTAGAGAATAGTTCATGGAGGGGATTTCTTTATTTATACTGTCCCGTTTTATTGGGATTACAGTAGGGTAAGAGTGAGGTTTGTTGCACCCTAGAACCTGGTTTAAACCCCAAGCGGATTTTTTTGCCACTGACCGTTCCAAGGCGGTAGCCCTATTGTCAACCCTTTTTGTGTTTGTGACGTCATATGCCTTTATTCTTTGTTAACATTGCCATTCATGTTTGTCGTTTTGCGCGTTTGTAGGTTTACTGTGTTCTGTGAAAGCTGTTCGACTTTTATACTATTTTTAAACAGCGGTCTGTTTATCTTTGTTGTGACGCATGCTATTGGTCCTCGTTATTGTTGTGTGCTGTGTCTGTGAGTTTTTGAACGACTGTGTTCTGTAATTGTTACATTTCCTGTTCGACTTTTATTCCTAGATATTTTTGTTCCTGATTTAATGAATAAATGTTTCGATTATGTCGGCTTACCTTAAGGCAGCCGATTTAATTGTTTAACAAATGTGTTTCATTGTTACAAATTAAGAAAACAACGAGAAACCAGACAGGATATCTCTTACTACAAGAAGCTATTGGAATTGCTAATTGGAACCATAACCGATGTGATTAGGTTATTTGAAATAATTAAGACTCAAATTACTACATTCGTGGTAAGAAGCTTTATTTCATTTACGTTTTATTCGAGTTAAAAAGACAATTCCGTAATGCTCATTAGTAAATCAAGTGGGCGTAATGGTTTTATTAAACATTATTTATGTTTCAAACGGTATACTAAGGGGTTAGGAAAATGTACTTTAAGATTGGAGAATCAATGTTTCGTTTAAAATTATTTTCATTTTCGAACCCACGTTTTGACTTTTTGGAATGTAACAATCTGGGGATAAGGTTTATTCACGAATGTATTAGTTTATGGATGTTTATACATGTTTTAAACTCCCAGCGAGCTTTTGCCACTGACCGTTTCAAGGCGATAGCCCTATAGTTTGACCCCTGTATTGCTAAAATGTGTAGTTGTCTTTTAGAGAATATAGCCGGATTATGATTTCTTTAGTTACACAGTCCCATTTTACTTGGATGACAATAGGGCAAGAATGAGGTTAAGTGAACCTTAGGACCTAGTTTAAACACCAGATGCCTGTTTTATGTTTATGTCCTCGCATACGTGGCTTCTTGCTAGTTATAATTATTTGTTTTATTTGCGTGTTTCTGATTCATTACGTGGTCCTGCCTTAATTCCATTAAGCGATGGGAATGCTTATATTAGCAGTATTTTATAATTGATTTTCGACAATAAAACAGGTTTAAAAGCCTTTTTTACTGAAAAGAAATGCGATAACATGTTTAAAATTACCTATTAAATGTTTTAATTTTGCAATATGCAATTTTTTAAGCCTAAATTAAGGTTTTTATTTCATACCCCAGCCAACCTCGTTTTCGCTTCTCGGAGAAGGGGTTGGATGGGGTATCATGAAAGTTAATACTCGGACCACATAATGTCTGTTCTGTGAATGCTACATTTCCTAATCGACGTTTACACTACTTTAACAGTTGCTTATATGTGCTGTTTAACCTGGATGTTCACATACAGTGACATGTTTAACCTCAGATTAATTTTAGGTTGTTCACATGTCTCGGTGTTCCATGTTCTAACAAATAGGCGACCGATTTCTCTGCAATATTGTCCTGTCGTGCCCTCAATGCTTTGTTCTCTTGTTGCTCAGGCTTCTGCCAAGTCATTGAGTACCTTCTTTGTGAGTTTCTAGAATATTGTTGTATTTATATAATCATATACGAGCATCTTTGTGTTTTACTTCTATTGCCTAGTTGGTTAGAGAATAGTTCATGGCGGGGATCTCTGTATTTACACTATCCTGTTTTATTGGGATGAAGTAGGGTAAGTGTGAGTGTTGCACCCTAGAACCTAGTTTAAACCCACAGCGGCCTTTTTGCCACTGATCGTTCCAAGGCGGTAGCCCTATTGTCAGCCCTTTTGTGTCTGTGATGTCTTGTTTGGCCTTTTATTCATCTTTAAAGTTGTTCTTTGTTTATGTGTGTGTTTGTGGTTGACGGTCGTCCTTGAATGCTACTTTTTCTGTTCGAGTTTCATATCTATTTTATTAAAAAATATAATATCGAATTCCATAGATAAGATAAGTATGTATGTATAATGTGTTACATCTCATTCAACAATAATTATGCAAGTCATACCAAAACGGATGTAGCAGTGAGCAAAATACTCGATGCTCAACTTTAAAGTACTGCCGCAATGGAATACCATATAGTAGACATATGCTATGATATATAACCCAGTCACATTATATTGCAACAAACCAATCGTTCCACTACCGTTTATATGTCGAGAATTCGCCTCTCACCGCTGCGGCTTTGAATCCCGCTGGGAGCTCGATTTGTAAGTGAGAAAATGTCGATTTTTGCGGATGGCGGGAGGTATACAGTACTGGTTCTACCCAGGAAAAATTGGTGGTCTGCCTCCACTATAAAAATCGACCGTCATATATAACCTTACATGTGTTGAAAATGACGTAAAATATCACACAACAAACACACACACAAACAAAAAAACAAACAAATTATATGTCAAGAAAGGAAGCCACTTGTACCATTTTTATTTTGTTTCGGTCGCGGATTTAGCCCATGACCGCCCTACCATATGCTAGCACGTGTACTGTGCTGTCTGTTTAAAATACACGTGTTGTATGAATTTAAAGTAGCTATCCCGTCAACAACAGCCAACCTTTACAAAATATGCTCACCGTTTGTAAACCTAATAACCACGAGGTATATATCACTTACATATTTTGAGAGTCCAACTTCTATAGACACAATATAAACGGCTTTAACCAGTCAAGCTAAACCCCAAAACTGGAGCGTAGAGTTCATGTTACGCATATTCAATCATTGGTATTTTAAGAACTCGTATAAATCTATCCTTTTATTTGGCACATATACATTATTATATGACCTGAACACCTCGATAGACTTTTGATAAAATCTTTCGTAGTGTAATTTTGTCGTTATTTGGCGGGTTAGTTTCTTTAAAGGCAATGTAGTTACACAGACAAACACTCTGTATTATTGAGAGTTCGGAAAAGCTTAGAAAACAGTGAAATAATTATCAAAATCGGATGATAAACAGAAAAGATATGACCATTTGAATGTTGTTCTAAAACGGATATGAGAGCCGCCATTTTGAGAACTGTGACCATATGTAGAATATAGATAAATATCATTTTAAGCAAAGAAAAACACAACACATGAATGAAAAAAATAAATCATTTTTTCCCTATAAATCAGTAAAGTTTCATATTTATAAATATTCCATATATGGGCATTCAGTATATCTGTGATGTCAAAGCACTCGAAATGGCGGCTTCCATATCGGTTTCAATGAAAAACTTCAAATGACCATATCGTCTTTGTTTATCATCTGTTTTTGATAATTATTTCCCCTTGTCATGCTTATTCAAGTTCTTCAGAACTCTCAATAATAAAGATAGTTTGGCACATTTCCTTTAATACCACTCATGGATTAGGGCGAATTAAACACAGAATAAATGTCATGTTGATACGCATTACGTGGTCCCGCCTTAATTCTATTAAGCTATGGGAAAGCGGATATTAGCAGGATTTAAAACAATCAACAATCGACAATAAAACATGTTTTTACGGAACAAATGCGATAACCTGTTTAAAATTACCTATTAAATGTTTCAATTTTACAATATGCAAACTTTTAAAAATAAGTATAAAAGTCGAACAGGAAATGCAGCTTTCCCAGAACACAGCAAACCCAAAATCACGCAAAAGGACAAATATGAATGGCAATGAAATCATATGACGTCACAAACTCAAAAGGGGTTGACAATAGGGTTTATAGGCGTGATAATGAAAAGGAAACCATTGTGCGTTGTTGATTTCCACTCTAGTGCCATAATTCATTGGCAAATGGAGGATAACATATATCTCTTAGACAAACATGCTGTGAAGTCATATCAATGCATGCAGATACGTGCATGCACCTTCATTTTGATCAATCACCAGAACCTTTGCCGACATCAACAGTAACGCGTGATTAATGTCGTATTTTATGGCTTTTTTGCCTAATATAGCCGAGGCCTGTAAAGGGTTTCTTCCCAATTGAAAATCTGGCTGTTTTTTCCCAACGGTGGCAGAAATCTTTTCCAGTCAGAAGGCAGCCGTCTATTAGAATTTGAGAAAAAGCATTAATTCTGCAATGTGTTTTTGATAAGTCAGGTCTGACTTAAAAGTTTGTAATTATAATAAATAATGGATGAAAATATAAATAAAACATCGTATTTTCATATTAATTTTACTTAAATTGTTAAATATTATACTTTCCCAAAACGAGAAATAAGCGCGTTTTTTTTCCCCAAAATGGACAGGGCTGAATCTCCTTCCAATTTAGCGAAATATTCCTGTATTTTGGCAATAATATATTTAAACTTATTCTCTATCAATGAATGTTTAATGTACCAGGAAACAATAAACGAAATCGACTAGGATTTTTGCTTGAAGTACATTTCTGTTCCAATACTTGATTTCTACATCTTTCATTTCGTCCAATCAGATTTAATAAACAATCAATTTTATTGATCAGTCCTTATTCCTAGGTTTGTTGTGCTCAACAATCTCTTCCTTGTCTTCACAGTGTGAACATACTAGTGGTAAGGCCTGAGCAATCAAATCGATTGTTTACCCAAATCTGATTGATAGAGGAAGAAAATCAATAAACGGAACACTAATTTACTTCCTACAAAATCTCAGTCGAATTGACATTGAGTTTTGCTCAACCCGGGGCTAGAGGGTGTGAGCGGTAGCTAGCATATTTCACTACCGCTCATGAACAGTCTCAATCAAACCGAGACTGCACTATTTCGTATGTGTCGTGTTCGGCCGTTTCCAAAGGCACATTAACATACTCTATTTTATGATAAATGTCCACCTATATCGACTATAGCCCCATCATTATGTTTTGAAGTACAGACATTGTTTAAATACGTTGAATATTAGCTACCACTTCTAAGACACGGCGGCACACATATGCTGTATTAAGCTATTGAATAATTATTCTAATTAATTTATGAAAGTTTTTATATACAAAAGGAAAAAGAATCGCAACTCGGGAATTTCCGCTATATAATGTATGTAAAGCTCACTCAATTCCACTTCTGAGAAATCACAAGATATTTTGTCTCAAGTTGTTAGATGTAAAATAAATAAAAAAGGTTATACCGTTAACACAAGTAACTGTCATTCAGTCTCAATGGTAACTGACTGTATATGGGTAGGGGCTTGGTGAATCGAACAGATCTTTGGCACGGATTTAATGACAGAATCAGGTTAGGTTGCAGTTAGGTTTTATCAGGGTCATAGCAAGGTCACTAAGAGGGAAACCATCTCAATCAGAATTGCTAATTTTCTGATGTTCTTGAATTTGTCAATGATCCTTTACAACGTGTGCCTTAGTGGCTATAGTGTTAGCTGATATTGTGTCGTATTGTTTCATATGCTATAGAATATAGCGAGCAAACACGCCTAATAATTTAGATACATGATGAGTTTATAGTTGGTCAATAAAAGTTGGCTATGCTGTTTTAGATTACCAAGTTCTTCAGTAAGTGTTTTATAGGAACAATACAGTTCGGGACACGTCACAGTACAGTCTGCTTTAAAACATGTATTAGACCCTTTGTGTCATTCCGAGTCCACCAGATCACTTTAAACTACATATTGTGTTTCTTGAAAACACAGATGCCATGAACTCTGCATATCCTCTTTTCTAAAAGCAGATGGCGCCGAATCTTAAAACTCGTCTAACTGTTTAGTATCCGTCCTAATATAGCTTCTATAGTATAGCAATGTGCAAATGACGAGGCGTTTTCGTACCAAGAAGCCTCGTTTCTCACAATAAATCATAAATGATGCTATATACATCGTTCGAAGCAGTTTAATGAGTATACATCTAACAGCATTCCCATATGCCACACGTTTAGGATTGTCGCACATTGATATGTATGCAGTAAATTCAAATAAACCGCTTCACTGTCAATGAGACTGAACCGAGCTCACTAAAAGCTAAAAGATGGCTCTATAGAAACCACAGCACCCAAACGCAACGTGCCACAAGCTTCATCAAATGAGCAAGTCAAATACTCAATAAGAACGTGCTATACACACAAGTATGAGTGGTGGAGATATGATTACCGACTTGGAACTGTCAGTAGGCAATACGGTAGACTGGTTAACTTAAAGTTCTCCGGTCATGTTTTGTTTCATGAACATGTTTATGTTTGTTTAAATCGAAATCAATACACAACAATATATACGAGTACTTACAAAGCACTCATTGCACTATATGTGAAAACGAGAATAAGATTTTATTTGATGACGTAGAAAACTTTGAACAGGTAAATTAATCCACTGGTAAATGTACTGATCAATTATCTGGCAATAGTTGTGCAGGTATACAATTCAGATTAAACTCATTTCCCCGTGCAGTCACGCAGTAGTAAAAGTACTATATACGACATGCAAATAATACTTATATTTACATACAACTTAATAGCGGTTTTTAATATATGTTTCTCTCCGGGACTATCAAGAAATGTTCATATGATGTTTAAGAGTTAAATATTTTAATTGATAATACTACAAAAAGGGTGGCCATTCATCTTTAAATCGACTTTTACACTGTCCTGTTTTATTGGTGCACTCTAGAACCTGGTTTAAACCCAAGCGGCATTGAACGTTCCCAGGCGGTACCAATTTATGTCTGTGGTGTGAAATCTAGCTGTGGTGTGATAT
This sequence comes from Cyrtodaria siliqua, assembly GCA_037043455.1. Taxonomy (NCBI): domain Eukaryota; kingdom Metazoa; phylum Mollusca; class Bivalvia; order Adapedonta; family Hiatellidae; genus Cyrtodaria; species Cyrtodaria siliqua. The sequence continues at coordinate 93,995 of JAWPHD010001818.1, read as the reverse complement.
CTAGCCTTTTATTCAGCTTTGTTATTATTGTTTTTGTACGTGTTTTTGGTTGACTGTGGTCCTTGAATGCTACATTTTCTGTTCGACTTTTATATCTAATTGTTTTGGTGACTATCATGAACAAATACGTCATTTCCAAAGACATTTAGTTCTGAAATGTGATCTTAAACATTTCACCCTGCTTCCGGTTAGGTCTCTTTTCAAATGGGGCTAAATTCCTTCTCAACTTAACTTTGAATTCAGTTTAAGATTATCATAAAGTGTTTCAGTTTCATATTCAATATGCATATTCCCTAAAGTAGGTTCTATGATCCAAACGATTTAGTAATTAAAATAGGTTGGTCTGGTAAAACAGACTTCTCGGCTAGTTTTTGTTGTATACTCATTAATTTTAATTGATTTGATGCGTTACGGTTCTCATACCATTAATATTAATTGATTTGATGCGTTACGGTTCTCATACCGATTTTGTGATTCAAGTAAACTTTGTTTGAGTTCTGTATCAACATCTACTTCTAATTTTTGTTTTATCTTGCTTCTCTGCCGTACGACATGGGGAAGCAAATAACTCCATGACCACCACCGTATGCATGCCATCTTTGGGATGGTTAAAAATTGTGTACTGTTGATTTTATGAATATTGAGTTCTGCTCAACCAGGGGCTAGAGGGCGTGAGCGGTAGCCAGCATATTTCACTACCGCTCATGAACAGTCTCAATCAAACCGAGACTGCAATATTTCGTATGTGTCGTGCTCGGCCGTTTCCAAAGGTCCATTATCATACTTTTTTTACATTCATTATGCTATCACTAGGTCAAGTGTGAATCCATGCCACTAAATAAAACGTGCGGGGATATACGATGTGAGTGCCATTGACTTGCTGCTTGTTTTCTATGCGTGTATTTGGTTGACTGTGTTTTTTCAATGCTAAATTTTCTCTTCGACTGTTTATATCTTGTCTATATATATATATAAATATATCTATATATATATCGCATGCAATCTCGTGTTTGGACGCAACAAACACAAACAAGAGATAAAAGTAGCAGACTCGATTTTATTGAATCTGTTCGTTAGAGGTAATGTATGGGTTCAACACCTCTCACGCCTTACCGGCGTAAGCGATATTCTACTTTAAAGCCACAAAGATCGAGCTTGATGATTCCAAAGTTCCAGTAAGTAATAACACTACTGATTTGCAGTCGGAGAGACATTTTACGGCCGCCATACAGCAATAAACAAACGCAAGTGTGAATGTCGATAAATACTGAAAAGGCGATCCCTTGGCAGCAACAAACACAAACAAGAGATACAAGAAGCAGACTCGGTTTTATTGAGTATGTTCATGAGAGGTAATATGGGCACACATCCCCTCACGCCTCCACACCCATTACACCGAAATTGATTTAGTCTGATAATAAAATGACTGGGATAAAGATACTTTCAATCCGCTAAGAACAGAATGGTCTCCTTAACGAGATGAAACCGTGGACAGACAAATCGTAAATTCAAGTTACAACAGGAAATGCGGTTTGCAACAGTATATGCAATTCAGGAGCTGTAAAGTAGTTTCTGTGAATTTCTGGGATATATAAGCCTGGATAAGGGATTTTTGTTAAATGCAATTTACTTGTGAGTAAAAATTTCAGATATTTCAATTTCTGTAAAATCATGTTTATGTCTAATTAAGAGAATAAAGCAGCCATAGTTGTATGTAAAAAAAAGTATTATTTGCATGACGCTGATACTACTTTTACCACTGCGTGAGTGCACGGGGAAATGATGTAAATTTGACTTGTATAGCTGCATAACTATTGCCAGATAATTGATAAATACATTTACCTGTGGATTAATTTACCTGTTCAAAGTTGTCTACGTCATCAAATAAAATATTATTCTCGTTCCACGGGCGACGGAGTGAGGCGAGAAAACGTACCCCTACCCCCGAAACTTCACAGATATTGCAATGTGTGAATTGTAAATATCTATTGTTGTGTATTGATTTCGATTTAAATAAACATAAACATGATCATGAAACAAAAGATGACCGGGGAACTTTAATAAATGGTAGCTAGTATACCATTTTCCAAGAAGCGTTATAGCTCAGTAGATAGAGCACCTGACTAGAAATCAGAAGATTGTGTTTTTGAGTCCCGAAAGAGGCACATTTTTTTTATTCTGTAAATCATAATGTTACCTGTGTACAGGTACGATATGCACTGGTCGATGTCTATACGATAAATGATGTCCTGCGTTATATTTGCTTGCTTAAATACTTAATTTAACTCCGGATTAAATAACCAGTTTAATAACCTTCTCTTCAAATTCAAATTATAACTTAAGATCTGCTGCTAGGCAGGATATAGCTCATTTAAAACCTAGAACAACTGTTTTTGAACGTACTTTTGGATATTCAGGAATGGTAGTTTGGAACATGATTCCGTTGATATAAGAGCTTCACATTCTTTAATTACATTTAATATTAAATACAAATCCTTTCTTTTAATGAAAAAATGAAACTCCATTGTATTTTATAACTTTACATTACAAGTATAATAAATGTGTCTGTCTGGTTGAAGTTATATATTGATGCATGTACTGTTTTGTCTTTCACCATATGCATTTATTGTGACATTGTGTAGCTTTATAGATGGCCATATTGTAAACAAGACTTGTATTTGTTTTGTAAATGCTATGTCTTAATATGCTTCCTTCTTGAAATAAGTTATTTTTATTATTATTATTATTACTATTATTATTATTATAATTTCGACATAAACTGGTGAACATGAAATTACAAATAAAGACACGCTTACAAAGAAGAAATCGATTGATATAGAGACTGTTTAGCTTTAAAGCCGGTTGGGATAGTTTTATGGCACTATCATTTTGCAATGCACTGCATGTTTAGCGATTGACCCATTTACTGTTCGCCTCTATGCTTTCCTCTTTGATTGTGCAATGACCGGACAGATTGTAGACCCTACGATGACGACTATCTCAATCGTTAGAGGACGGTAGCGTTTGATGTTTGTCTCGAATATTGTCTTGTCGTAACCTTAACGGATTGTTCGCTTGTTGCTCCGGCTTCTGCCAAGTCACTGAGTTATTACTTTGCGGCTTTCTAAGCGTTTTTTCATATTCATATATACATGATCTTTTATATGTTCTACTTATATTGCCTACTAATGCAGCCTTTTTGTTAGAGATAATAACCTGTCGGTGATATCTTTATTTACACTGTCCTATTTTTTGGGATGACAATTTGGTAAGAGAGGGGATTGGTGCACCCTATACTCTGGTTTAAAACCCCTAGCGGCCTTTTTAGCCACAGACCGTTCCAAGGCGGTAGCTCTATTGTCTACCCTTTTTTGTATTTGGTGTCATATCTTGCCTTTTCATCATCTGTGTAGTTGTTTCTGTGCGTGTTTGCGGTTGACTGTCGTCCTTGAATGCTCCTTATCCTGTTCGATTTTTATCTACTTTTACATTATATGATTATGGATTCATCCTTATTCTATACAATGCTAGACGTCACGAGCGACGCATGCAGCAACATTGTGTCATTTGTTTTTTTAATTTTACACTTAAACTGGCAGTTTCACCTTGTCAAGCATTTGCATTCAGGTTGTTGCCGTTCATTAATAAACGAAGAATTTATGATGTTTTCTAAATAGTCATTCATTTTTGTCATCAAAACAACATACTTAATATGACGGAAAAACAGACATATGAATAAAAGCATTTTATATTTTATAATGGGAGGTGATCCTGTCGCAGGACGCTTTATCATTTTCGTTCAGGACAATTTAAAGGCTTTACCATTGTTTTTGAATGTTTGTTAATCTTAACATTGACGTTTCGAGGTATTGTTAGCAACCGCCATATGTATGAATGAAAAAAATGGTCCTATAAACATTATGTGGTTCCACTTTAATTACATTAAGCGATGGAAAGGCTTATATCAGTAGGATTTTAAAACGGATAGTTCGACAATAAAACAGGTTGAAAACCATGTTTTACTGAAAAAAAATCGATAACTTGTTTACAATTACCTATTAAATGTTTTAATTTTACAATGTGCAAACTTTTAAAGCCGAAATTAAGGTTTTATTCTATACCCCAGTCAAGCCCGTTCTCCCTTCTTGGAGAAGGTGTTAGATGCGGTATGAAAGTTAATACTCGGACCACGTAATGAATCACAGTACCCAAACGCAATGGTACCGTAGGTCCGCATTGCACCACAAACAAAGAACAAATTAAATATACAATGACATTGACAATACACGACACAACGTGTGATGAATACCCACTGCATGAAATAAAAGATGTAATCAAAACTTAAATTTGCTAAAATGTCATTAAATTCCATGTTTGGGATTTAGTTGGAATTTAATTACACTTAAAGGTAGAATAAAAGTATGCAACTTGTATTTGGAATTTAAATGCATCTAATCGCAATTAAAGGTAATGATAAATCATGATGCACATTTAATGGTAACTTAAATCTAGCGGTGGTATTCAATACTGAATTTAGTGGAATTTAATTGCAATTAAATGTAACGATATTTCAAATAAAGCGCATAACTCCTAAGATATCAAATTTAAAATGTAATGATATTTATTAATTCAAATTAAATGTAAAGACACATCACACTGCACATATAATGAATTCTTAAATGTAGTGATATCTCATATTGAATTTAATTACAATTAAATGTAACAATAAATCATGTTGCACATTTATTGCATGCTTAAATGTGGTATTTTATATTGAATTGTATGGCATTTAATTGCAATTAAATTTTTACAATATGTTTTCTATACAGTGCGTAACGCCAAGATATCGTTTGTAAATTTAATTCAAATTAAATGTAATGACATATTATGTTGCACATTTAATGAATACTGAATTTTAGTGATATCTCGTGTTGAATTTGATGGTATTTAATTGCTAATGAATAAATGAACATGTGCAAGTATTATATTATATAAATGTATAATTGGAAATAAAGCAGTGTAAGGTCTATACTTGATGAATCTGACTTCAAGTTTGTGGTTAAGTTGGGTTACAGTATTATATATGTCGCTTCCAATATTAAGACATTCGTTGGAAAGAAATTACATTTTAATTCTGGACGATAGTGTATTAGCATAATTATTTGAAATGATGATGAATGTATACACTTCAGTATAGCGTCCTACTGGACATTAATGTAACATAAAGAGAAAAACACAATGTATATTTGAATGTAATGACTAGTGGTTATATTCATAATCTAGAACTTGAAAAGGGAATATCTATGGCATCAAGTATTTCGGACATAAACATAATGTAGCCTATTGTAAAAAGGAGTATGATAATGGACCTTTGGAAACGGCCGAAAACGACACATACGAAATATTGCAGTCTCGGTTTGATTGAGACTGTTCATGAGCGGTAGTGAAATATGCTAGCTACCGCTCACGCCCTCTGTAAATTATTACAGCATCAACATACAGAAAAGTATGAACTGTAAATGCTTAAACACAATACATTATTTGTGATTAAAGTGTATATACTTTACTAACATTACTAAGGTTATGAAATTTAATGTTGGTTATTGTTTGAAATTAGTATTTACATCATTAATATTCCTAATGAATAATGTATACAACATAATTATATTGGCTATTGTTTTCCTTTATCCAGTTGTAAATCCTACTTAGCATATTATTGCTCATTCAATGAATAATATGATAATAATTTGCACATACAGTTAGTTATAACTGAGATTGCAGATCGAAGATTTGAAGTCTGTACTAACATATGATTAAAACATGAAATAAGAAATATGGTTTAATAATTGTAGGAATATTAAACAGAGAAAATGTATATTGTGTAGATACCTATGCAGGCATTTGTTGAAGACCGCTTTGACTTATAGGCAATATGGTGTTGCGGCATATATGTGTAGAAAAGTTTCACACCTTTGCTAAGACGGTTGGAGAGGTAGTTATAAACACAGTAGGTGATGATGTATATATCCATGGGCTATTTGAAGCTAGTTACATAAACATCTTGTCTCAGTCCTATATAAAATAGTTGTACCATATATCGGATCAGACATCTATACATGTTTCATGGGTTTAGCACACAAACACACACATGAAGTTTAAGTGAAATTTTAGCGGACAACAGTAATTCCTTCATCACATTTAATCGCAAAAAAAATGCATTAAATTTCATATACAATTGGAGTTTTAGTGAAATTTAAACGGACAGCAGTGTTTCCTACACCATATTTATCCGCAATAAAATGTCATTAAATTCCATGTAAAAGTGGAATTTAAATGAGCTTTTAGCGGACAACAGTGTTTCCAATATCTCATTTAACAAAATTTCATTAAATCACATATCAAAGTGAAGTCTAAATCAAACTTAAACTTTAAAAAAATTAGGTATTTTGTGAAACATAAAGTGCCATTTAAAGGTGAATTTAATCTGAAATGTAAGGTGTAATTAAAGGTGCTGATACCTTATTTACTAGGAATTTAAGTGTAGTTTAATTGAGATTTAAATTGTGATTAAATCCCTTATTTCATGCAGTGACCGTCTTGGAACGGTCAGTAGGCAAAAGGGCCTACTGGTTAACTTTAATCGATTGTATGTGTACACAACCTCGCTATTGTCATGTCGTCAGTGCTCCAATTGACAAGACAGTGTAAATAAAAGTACATCCCATCAAAAGGCAAACTCTAATAATAAAGTCCACATCCAGAAGAATTAGGAAACTATACAAGTATATGTTATTAACTAAAGTTCATGCATGCCAACTTTCAAACGTTTATCCTATAACAATGAGTAAGTAGGTCACCGTGACATTGTTGTTGACCTACTCATCTACCTATTATTATAATGTAGGTCACGTTGTTTAATTGTTAAGATACATTCTGCTAATACAGTAGTACCTTAGACCATGACCTTAGGTTAAGGTTATTAATCTACTTTTGAGATAAACTACCTGATATACTTCTTGTTTTCACAACATAAATAAGTTATTCATCTCGAAAATATACTTCAGTATTGGTAACTTTCAGATTTTACCTTTTACATTTACTAATCTTGAAAATGAGTTTGTAACGCCAAAATATACCCATTGTCTTTTTCAAAGCAATGGATATAAAATGCATCAAAATAGATTTCATGTAAACAATTCTGGAATAGCAAGAAAAGAACACGAGAAACTAGTACATGGTAGAAACTTCAGTATTTAATTTTGTTTGCGGTAGGTTAGTTGTATATTCTACGCCATCGGCACAGTATGTGTGATATAGCCACCTTGTAACAGCATCTCAAACAGAGAACATACTGGGAAGTGACACTTTGTGCCACATTACTAAAGATTGGCGCTTAGTCAAGATAACAGGTAGGCATTTCATTGCATATTAGTTTACTGCCAATCATCGTTTTACGTTGTAAGTAGCAGGAACAGTATTATCAATCGGATCTCTGCTTTAATTAAGATTTGTTAATACAAAAAGGAGATATTTCCATTAAAAATCACCGCCCCCAAACGAAACGCATGCGTAGGTACGCACTTTACCACAAACTAAATACAACATTTAGCATTTGCGTCCATTGTAAACCCAGATCAGCCTGCGAGTAACTCGCAGTAACTCGCAGACTGATCAGGGTTTACAATGTTCGGCTGCATTAGTTATTTCTCCAAAACACCCCTATGTAACATGAATGAAACGGTCTAAATTTAAAGAAAGGACATTCCATTATACATTCATAGCGGGCTAAGGGTTAAGGAACGGGAGACAATACACAACACAAAAAGTGGTAAAGAAAGAGTTGTTGACGCGTTGTTGAACAGTCAATATAACAATAAGACATACAGCTTAAATTAATGTACACAGCCTCGCTATAATACTGTCTTTAAATGTTTCAAACTCGATACAAACCGAAAATATAAAAAAAAAATCTGACAATAAAGTTAACATCCAGAGAAATTAGCAAACGATACATTTAAATGATTAGAAACACCTGAGGACATATCCAGAATTGTACTGAACAACAACAGCAGATGCAGCCAAAGAGAAAACCAATATATGGTTAGATTATAGAGAATAAATACTTGTACAGTATATTTCTTCTGTTGTGACAGATGGTAACGAGTCAGTAGAGGAGTGAACATATTTGAGCTTTGTCCTTTTGATATGAAATAAGAGCAATTATTTACTACAAAAAACTGCTCTTTATATTGTATGTTTAAAAGTGAAATTGTTTGCAGAAAAATAACCTTTTTGGCAGTGCTCTCTGTTCACTATTGTGAACGTTTCCATTGGTTACCGGCATCAAACTTCTTTAACTCATGTTGCTTTAGTCATTTCAATCCCTGTGAAACCATGTTCATACTATTTGAAAACATTGCCCCAGGAAATTAATATCTCTAAATAAATACATTCCTAAACGTATTGATGAAGTTTCAAAAACTTCAACTCATTTTTTAGTTAGACCATTGCCATTCAACAGTTGTTTTCTATAATGAAGTTGTTTTACCATAACAAAACGAAGTTTGGCATCATCCTACCCGCAACTCTTATGTTGTGAGTATAGGAATAGTTTAGTAGTCACTGTATAGTAATGGTTGTAGATTCTTGCTGTTTGTATTGACAACGCATTATGTTATATAGATATGGCCGTCTTTTTCGTATATTAAAATAATTACCGTTGAATGAAAAATGCATATTTTAAGTTGTGTATTGTGATGAGATGTAAAGAAAGATACATACATAGATGTGTACTTATCTTACTTGTGTTTATGCATTTGAAAAAAAAAAAAATACCACAACGAGTCTCCTGTAAATGTAGACTGAGAAACAAGTTTAAAACTTGTCAGATACGTCTTTGTTGGTCTACGTGGCCGGGATAATAAAGACAATGCGTCTAAAACGTTCTCGCCCCTCACGGCTGGTGGTTCGAATCCCACTGGGAGATGGACTTGTCAAGTGAGAAAATGTAATATTTTACGGATGGCAGGAGGTATAAAGTACTTGTTCTACCGGAAAACATGGGGAGGTCTGCCTCTGACACAAACTAGTCGATCGTCATATTCGGCCTGACATGTGCTACAAATAATGTAAAACACAATTTAAACAAAATATATTGTCCATTTCATTGTTACCCCTCCCCTCTCCCATCTCATTCCGCCATTATACGAGATATCACTTAAGATGCATTGCTCACTGAATCAACAATCTCAAACAATATTAATCTGTTAAACACCTTTGACATATTCATACTGAGATTGCTGATTCCATTTATAGGAGTAAAATTTATATTGGCTGTTTTTTCTTATTCCTCAATGCTGGATCATTTAAACACACGTAGGCGAACCGTTGACAATAAATTAACAGTTTCATTTTGCCCGGAAATTGCTTTAACATGATTAATGTGTAGTTTTTGTTTTTTTGAAAATTATTTTACAATATGGAGTCATTTAAATGCATTTGATTTACAGAAAACCACATATAAGTTGCATCAAATAAACAACATCGGTTTGAAAAATAGATTAAAGACTTCAATGCACCTATAAACACCAGGCCTGGAATTCACCAACCATTCTTGAGAATATTCTTACACTTAAGTCCAAGTATGCAAATTTTAATCACACATATTGCTATTAGTTTAAAGCATAAACGTTCATAACAAGCTGCTATGTATACATATGATAAATTCTAATAAATAGCAAATTCATACCATTGGTTTTCTTTGAAGATCATGGAAATATTTGCGAACGAAATTTGAGTACTTGAGCTCAAGGCTAAGAATAGTTTAAAGAATGGTTGGTGAATTCAAGGCCAGGTGTCGATGGAAATCATTCAAACAGTTATCCGCTTAAAGACGTACGTGGCAGTCGGCACGATCGTGTCAATGCGTAGTTAATCGACGTTCTGTTTTTACTTGATAAGTGTTGCAGTCAAGACGCATATCGTTATTGTTTATATCAACATTACTTTATGCTCATAAGATTCTCAGAGGAAATAAATATCATGAACTAACTCGAAGCGTATTCTGCTAGTAATGGCACAATGAACTAACTCGAAGCGTATTCTGCTAGTAATGGTACATAAGGGAATCAAAAGTCACACCACCTGTGTCATGATTGTTGACTCCCGTTCCAATACGACACCACTGTCTTCCATCAACAACAGCTTGTTTAGCTACGAAAATGGTATCAACGTGAAATAAAATCATCAATGTTTATCACATAACATGGCTTCTGGGAGTACAATAAAGCCATGACATATTTCTCGTAATACACTAGTGTATTACAGATGCAAATGAGGACCGAATCACTGTGTTTGTATACAGTAAAACAAGTAATCCAAATTGTTTGCATGGTATTGTTTGCATGGTTTATCAAACGATGCGTTCAGACACCTAAACTATTATAATTATTATTTGAAATCTTACTTCATAAAATGAATTTACATAATGTTGAATTTGGGTGTCACATTATTTTCAAGGCCAACGCATTTACAGCCGCTTACGTAGCGACGTCAGGTAAACAACAAAACGACGTCATGATTTCTCTTACACATTGCCGCCGTATATAAGGTAAATTGACAACGCTAAAGTGAAACTATCACGTCGTAGGTGTGTTATGTGATAGACAGAATATTACATTCGTGACTGTGTATTATTGGCTTTAACAATCTCGTTTGATGAAACGAGGCAGAGCCTCGTATCCTATCATTTTATCCAACTCGTTCATTAAAATCGTCGGCGAACACATCTACCAATTATCTAACTTTCCCATATTTTTCACATTCCAAAACACGTAGACTGTTAACCAGAATAACAGCATGATTGAATTCAATATAGTGCGTACAGTACTGAAGCGAACAAGAAACGCAACTCGGGAATTTCCACTATATATTGTATGTAAAATATGCTGCTGTTTATCGAATGGTACATGGCTACGTAAGATCATTCTTTTCGGAAAAAAAGACTAAAAACAACACATAACACTGCACATAGTATTCCTTCAAAGTTTTATTATTGGCAGAGTACGCGTTTGGCTTAAGCATGTGAGCAAACTTAGGATGCAACATTTTGCAAAACCTTTACATTAAATACAGATTTGAAAGGCTCAATTATCTTCAGATGAACTTCAACATTTATGATTTTCTTGTTACAAAGTGTACTGTGATTAAAACGTCTACAACATCACAGTGGTGTCTTTTTTCTAACTAACTGCAACTTTCTGTTTTACAAAACATCTTGGGATTTCTTTGGAATATGTGGAATTAAGTGTGCAGTATATACAATATATAGCGGAAATTCCCGTGTTGGGTTTCTTTTTCGCTTCAGTATATATCAAGATTTGGTGCACCCTAGTTTTAACCTCCAGCAGCATATATACCCTTGACCGTTCCATGGCGCTTCCCCTATCATTGCGTGGTCCCGCCCTTAATCCATTAAGCGATGGGAAATCTTATATTAGCAGGATTTTATAACGGATAGTTCGACAATAAAACATATTTTAAAAACATTTTTTACTGAAAAAATGCGATAACCTGTTTGAAATTACCTATTACATGTACTTGTTTTAATTTTACAATATGCAAATTTTTTAGCCGAAATTAAGGTTTTATTTCATACCATAGCCAACCCCGTTATCGCTTCTTGGAGAAGGGGTTGGATGGGGTATGAAAGTAAATACTCGGACCATGTAGTGTTGTCAATCCTTTCTTGTTTGTGGTGTCGCATATTCTGCTTCTATTTATCCTTTTTCATCCTTGTAATTGTTGTTTGTTATTGTTGTTTGTTATTGTTGTTTGTTATTGTTGTTTGTTACTGTTATTTGTTATTGTTGTTTGTTATTGTTGTTTGTTATTGTTGTTGTTTGTTATTGTTGTTTGTTATTTGTTATTGTTGTTTGTTATTGATTGTTGTTATTGTTGGTTGTTATTGATGTTTGTTATTGTTGTTTGTTATTGTTGGTTGTTATTGTTGGTTGTTATTGTCGTTTGTGCTCCGTGAATGCTACTTTTTTTTAACAGTGTACTCGTTGGCCTTAATAACACTTAGGGTTTGATTCTGCTCATTTATTGCTTTGATGACAATAGAGAACAAGAAATACTGACGGTAGAAAGGGCAAATATTTTCAGTTTACAAAAGATGTATTTTTACTGGCAATGCCATTTTCTTATTTAATTAACAGTTGTAATTAAACGATTATGTCATCATTTCCTAAAATAATATAAATATATCCCATATTTTACATTCTAATACCAAAAAAAATCCTTTCAGGGACCTTTTTCCTATTCGATTTAAATACCTAATTTCCAACCAAAGATAAAAACAGGAAATGTAACATTTACAGAACACAGTCACCTATAGCACGCACGCAATTAAATCAAACAACAATAAAATACTTTCAAGCAAAGTGTGCGACAACACAAAGTTAACACACAGTTTAAAGCACTCAAAACACGCGGAGTGTTATATACTGAAAGGAAAAAAAAAAGGCATAATGGGTATTTCCGCTATATATTGTATGTTTAATATTCGAATGGTACAGGGCGATATTAGACCTGTCTTTTCGGAAAGAAGGTTTAAACAGTACCGAACACACCAATGGTTACTCCTTTAAAGTTGCATTATCAACAAAATGCGCATTTGACTCAAGCAGGTGAGCAAACTTAGGTTTTAAACTTTGCAATCTCTTAACATTAAACACAGTACTGAAATGGCTTAACTTTTTCAAGCGAAACTTCAAGGTTTATGAATTTCGTGTAACAAAGTAAACTTTGATTAAAAGGTCTACTACGTGACAGAGTTGTCCTTTAGTTGTAACCCCTTTTTGTACAAAACACGTTGAGACATATCTGAAATATTAAGTAGAATTAGGTGTATCTAATAGTGTAGTATATTATATATTCTGTGATGAATTATAGAAATTTCCCAGTTTGAGAAAATCTATAACATATCCCTTCCTCTACTGTGCTAACTCGCCTAGTGCGCAAGATAGCACAGTAGCCAAATGTTATGAACTAAACGATAGACGTCACGATATTACGTCACGAATTGACGTAATCATATTACTCCGCGCTGTCGCCAAAGGAGTGAATTGAATTGAATTGGGGTTTTAAGGCACATGAAAAGGTTATATGGTGCCTAAAAGGCATGAACATGCCAGGCTCATCTTCCATGTACATCGAGATAAAATATGGAAAATGAACCTTCCCACCCTGAACTGCAGAGTTGCTGCAAATTCTATCGTAGAAACTCCATTTACGCTGGAGCCACGTTATTGTTTTTCTGCCACTGCTCTTTTGATGCGAGCGAGATAGCACCTGAAACAATGCAGGGATCATGATGAAGACCTTTAATGAACATGAACAAAAAATGATAAAATGAACATGAATTTGGGGTGATTCTACCCCTCTACCTACCCCTCCAAAGGGATCTGCAGTGGCCCTATTCTTTGCCCCGTGACCAAACGGGGTCACCCGGGAACCAAAGGAGTGACAGAAGAAGGAATATTTGTGTCAAAAGACGATTGGAAAGAAATTCATCACAAAATATATATTATATAGTTTAATTAACATTTTTGTCGTGATACGGAAAATAATTCACTCGTGAGAAATATTCTTGCGATATAGAAACTCGTGCGAAAACGCACTCGTTTCTATATCGCAAGAATCTTTCTCACTCGGAAATTATTTCCCGTATCACTTCAACAATGTTAATTAAACTCTATATAACGTTAGGCATTTTTTTGATTATGTGTTTCTTTTTTCTTTTAGTATATGATTCGCTTTCCTTTTATATACCAAATGTACAGTGTTATATCAAAAGTAAAGTATTGGTGAAATAAATGCTGTCTGGTAATATAGCAATACAGTTATGCCAACACGATTTGGATAAATATTGCAAAAGCAAGTATTCGAGTCATGTAAACAATACGTGTCGAATAGCATTAACATTTACTATTATTCTTACAAGGCGGAATATGTTGGTATTCGCCTAGTAGATTCGCCTAGTAGATATGTCTGCAAATACACATGTTTTATATTAAATTAGAGTCACGGCACGCAGGCCTTTTTATCTACACATTACATCGATTTAAATTCAAGTCCTGTCCATCCACACAGCTATTAATTAAATTAATATGTAAGATATACGTTCGTACCAGATCACCAGATCATGTTTATTCCTATATTTCAAATCATTCGTGTGCATACAGTAATTCATGAGCAGTAGCCAGCGATAGTAAACTATACACTTATCTTTAAAACGTAGTCACACAAAACAACAACAACAACAACAACAACAACAAAAATAATAGTAATTATAATAATGGAAAATTACAATTAAATGCTTATACGATTGCATTCATGCATCCAATTACAATTAAATGTGATGAAATAAAAATCGAACAGGAAAAGCAGCATTCAAGGACGACAGTCAGCCACAAACACACACAGAAACAATGTAAAGATGAATAAAAGGCCAAATAAGACATCACAAACACAAAAAGGTTGAATTTACCTACATTCACTAAATGTTATTTCGAACTGAACGTTTTCCAAACAGTTATGCCAGCCCATGTTACATAACACACAGTGTTTGTGCTAAGACACCAGTGGATTTTTATCGTCGCTAAACAGGAATTAGAATTATTTTAAAATTGCTTTAAAAATGTTCGACGTTAGATGTAACTGTTACATATCCTTGTAGTGGTTTGTCTCGAGCAGTACAGTATTAGATTTCAGTTCTATTTTTCAGATCAGGCTGCGAAGCTTAATCCACATTAATAATAGATTGCTGTTACATGTCTACCTAAATATAGTTACACATTTGCTTTTAAACATTTTGTATTATGAATTCTCTCGACTCATTAACGCATTTCGGCCCTCGCACAGCAGGGCCAAAAAGCGATAATGATAATGGGCCTGCCGTTTGAAAACGGTGACGTCACCAACGTTAATTCCGACGTCCATAGACTCGACATGGTAAAATTACAAATTTTAACTGTCCATAACTTTTAAAATATGTGACCGTTTTCAATAAACTATGAAACATTTTCTTATTTATCTTATTTTCAATCTAACGGTACAACTATCACAACCATTTAAAAAATTTTTTTTGATCATTTCCATTGTGCAACATACTTTTGTCTGTGCATAGATTTTACTCGCCGTAGGCTACTCTGACAAGAGGATTCTGTCAGTATGAACATTCTGAAGATCTCTTTAGTCCTTCAGTCCTGTCAAACAACCCATTGAATTTAGCTTATATTTAGGTAGACATGTAATAAAAAGGTAAATTCATGGCATCGGGACATTATCATTCTCCGGGGACTATTATCACTGAAAGGCACTGCTCAGCTATGCATTAACCTGTAATTAATTACGTTCCTTCTAGTGATTTATAACAATGTCCAGGAATAAAGGATCTTATAACGATTTAAATCATGCGAAGATATATCTCCATAGGACATATATCTTCCTAGCCACATTATCGAAACTACCTGATTATATATAGAGGATCTTACATGAGTGACCGTGTATTTAATAATGATAGGATACGAGGCTCTGCCAAGCATTTTTATCCACGAGTCTATAATATACAGTCACGAAAGTAAAATGCTATTTATCACATAACACAACTACGACGTGATAGTTTCTCTTTTCTGTTGTCAGTTTACCTTGTAAATGGCGGCAATTTATAAGAGAAATCATGTTAACCGGAAATGAGGTCTTCAGTTATACTGTTTGTTTACTTGCGGCTCAGTTCCTTAGAATGCATTATCCTTGAGCACTGATTTAATACCTGAGGCATTCATTGCAACGTATAAAAAGGTAATTCCGCTAGACTAATGCAACTATACATTTCCTCGATTAATGCAATTATGCACGATCTCTACAGAGATGATAATTGGTGTCGCCTTGCAATTGTGTAATTCCGCTAGACTAATTCAACTTACATTTCCTCGATTAATGCAATTATGCACGATCTCTACAGAGAAGTTAATTGTTGAGTCCTTGCAATTGTGTAATATCTGACATTGATCGTGACAGAAAAGTAACCCGATCAACTTACTTTGATATGCAATTTCATTATTAAAGGAATACTAACAGAAATGTTATGGTTCTCTACAATATTCCTTAATCATCATTATATTGGCGAACACCACATTACGTGGTCCAAGTATTAACTTTCATACCCCATCCAACCCCTTTTCCATGAAGCGAAAACGGGGTTGGCTGGGGTATGAAATAAAACCTTCATTTCAGCTTAAAGAGTTTGCATATTGTAAAATTAAAACATTTAATAGGTAATTTTAAACAGGTTATCACATCCTTTTCAGTAAAAAATCTTTTAAACGTGTTTTATTGTCGAAATATCCGTTATAAAATCCTGCTTAATAATATATAAGCTTTCCTTTCGCTTAAAGGAATTAAGGTTGGACCACGTAATGAACTCATATTTCAGGTAGTAAGAAACATAGTTGTACAAAACTAAACTGCAATTCGTCACGTAGAGTTAACAACAATCCAATATTCCCAAAACTAGTAGGCATAACCTTATTGTTAAATTACCAACTACATTGCTCCAGCACTATGTGTATGTTAGACTTCACGTTAGACTCCGTTTTATTTTTGGCCAGATTGTCATAATTATTATGATTACTGTCCGATGACATTGGTTTAGCTTTTATTATAATGAACACTCTTAGATAGTCTAGACATTGCATCACATAAGAGTATGGTTAATAAAGTAATTGGTATGTGTATTCTCCGACACACACCTGCTTTACTGTTATTAGTTTAACAACATTTCTGTAGAGTAAAATGACGTTGTCAAATAACTATTGTTGATGAAGTACCGGAACTTGAACTAAACGGTTTTAGTGTGACAAGTTGTTCATTCATTCCCATATGTGTCATTACGTCAAAACAGTTATTTCTAATTTCATATTCCGAAATACTCTGGAGAATTATATCAATTGTAAACAATCTTAATATATCAAATAACGCTATATGTTTTTGACCTTTTCTTATGGCAAGAAACAGTTTATCTTTATGTTAATGGTATGTCGAAAAACAGAATGTCAGTCAATCACCATTACATGGTCCGAATGTTAACTTTCATACCCCATCCAACCCCTTCTCCAAAAAGCGAAAACGTGGATGGCTGGGGTATGAAATAAAACCTTATTTCGGCTAAAAATGTTTGCATATTGTAAAATTTATAAGTTTAATAGATAATTTAACACAGGTTAACACTTTTTTCAATAAAAAATGATTTTAAACATGTTTTATTGTCGAAATATCCGTTAATGGAATTAAGGCGGGAACAAGTAATTGTAAACCTTTCACCTGTCGCAATCATTTTGGACACGAGTGTCATTAATTATTATTTCAATAGATGACGGTCTCCCAGGGGTTTTGAGGAACAAGGGAACATGACCATTTATTTTTAGGGAAAAAGGGAACATTGTCTGTTATTGGTAATATTTTTTGGAAACAATGTAACATTGGAAAAATATTTTTGGGGAACTAAGCAAAATAGTTTTGGAGGGAACATAGGGTCATATTTTAAGGGAGCATGGACCCCCTGGGAGGACCTCATAGAATTAATTCTATATTTCTCTTCTATGGGTAAAATATCATGAACCTTCCGTGACCGAATTTTCATATTCACGCATATTATTAACTTACTCCGGAAAAAATCCACTAACAGTGTACTTTTTTATGCGACTGCGCAAGCGCGAGGTTTGACACACACCGGTCATTGACGCACGACGGCAATTTTCTCACTTCTCGCCAACATAGTTAATCAATATCCAATTAATATTACTATGGTTACACTGTCCCGTTTTATTGGGATGAAAATAGGGTAAGAGTAATTGGTGCTCCCTAGAACCTGGTTTAAACCCACAGTGGCTTTTTTTGACACAGACCGTTCCAAGGAGGTAACCCTATTGAAAGACCTTTTGCGTTTCTGATGTCTTATCTTGCCTTTCATTCATCTTTAAAGTCGTTCTTTGTTTCTGTGTGTGTTTGTGGTTGACTGTCGTCCTTGAATGCTAATTTTCCTGTTCGCTTTTTATATCAACTTTTTCCAGTGCTTAAATGGATTTCAATCTAGAAGAATATATCTAAGATTAAAACTACACCTCAGTGTTTTATAACAGTATCATCTTTAACGTTAAAAAAGAGAGTATGAAATGAGATATTTGGAAATCGCTGAATACGATAAATACAAACAAATATTGGAGTCTCGGTTTGAGACTGTTCATGAACGGTACTGAAAAAAAAGCTGGCTGCCGTTCATGTCCTCTAATCTCGGGTTGCGCACGCGTCAATATTTGAAATATCCACAATAAACCTTCTGCCATATAAATAGACAGAGCTGTAGATATTTTTTTACTGCAATGAGTATTTATTCATCTGATTCAAAATCAATGAGTAACAAGGAACACGTTCAGAGTAAAAAAAACATTGTTAAATAGTTCATGCTACCAAAATGGATTTGAATCCATTTAATACGTTTTAGCATATTAGCAAAACGAAACACTGTATGGCGTTGTTCCCTAATATTAGACCATCAATGCTTAGAACGACTTTCATCAACTAAATATGAAATAAACTGTTCCACAGGAAAATACATACATTTCATACTCATGATATTTAAAAGTTTTGAGTATTTGTAGTTAGTTGATGAGTAAAGATATTCACAATTAAAAAAAAGATATATTTTGTCATAAAGTATGAATATAATACTCAATAACTCTGCTTATCTACGGCTCTGATAATTTAGATAAAAGTTAGTTGTTTTTGGTATTTATATTTTCCTTGAATTTCTAAACTGGGTTACACATTTCCATTGCAGAGATGCTGTGATTTTATCTTATTTTCAGTAGGTGAAAAAGCTTGTGTTACTTAGTCTCTATCATCCAGACACACTCAGGCTGACTGCGAGCGCTAGCGAGCGTCTGGACTCACTGTTCTTTAAAATTGTTGACCGATAGACGGCGCCAACCGTCAAAACTGACTGCGACGTGACGTCATTTTGGTTGCAACATCAAAGTGCACGTTGAATTACGCGCAAAATTTGTTCCAATGGGATGTGCGTACGTCCGTATTAAATACACAATAAACTTCGTTTTATTGTAGTTTCTCTAAAAACATAATATAATCTTACCAAATGATGTTTAAAATTTAATTTTTAGCACTAATCGTGATCCGCTGACTATGTTTAGAGTAATTTTATTGCACAACATTGCGCGTAACGTCACGTATTTTTTGACGACGTCGTGACGTAGGGGGTGATTCCCACGGATTTCCATAACAAACTGAAGTTGAACAATCAGAGGCCGGTGATTTTTTTTTGTACACACCTCGTTTTGATGTCAACATTTTTAAAGAAGCTTTACTCCAGACCATCGTTTGGACTTCTTTGAGAGAAGTCTCGCGAGAGGTCTGGATGATCGAGACTATGTGTTACTCGGTTTCTATCATTAGGTTCTATAGTAAAATAAAAATCTTTGGCAGAGTAAAAAGACGATAACTTTTAGGATTGTGATTTTGAAAGATACATATATTCAATCAATTTTCTTTAATGGACATACAATGTGCAGGGTTTTAAAATAATCACTCTGTAGATACCTTAATTTTAACAGTAAACTTGGTTGAACTTCAACCAAGACCGAGTTTATCACATACCAGAATGTATAGGTACATCAAATTATTGGTCAATGGTTGGTTAGGTTTCTTTTGATAACTAACATATCGTATATTCAAAAACTATATACTAATTGTTAAAGATTATAATTATTATTTATAAAAACGAAACCCGAATAGGCATCCATTGCTCGAATGTAAAAATCAAATAATTAAAACAGGCGAAACACGAGCTTCATGTTAGTGCAATCAATCGCACATTTAATATGAAACATCTTTATATTAATTGTATCTGTAATATGATGTTCATCCATAATTCTTCAAGATTGCATGCAGTCACATTACATTAATTGTCAACTATCTATATATGATAAAGCTTGGATTGGATGACGTCTTAAGGTTTTCGATTGATTAGTGTTGATGATGGATTGGTAGTGAAACTACACTAAACACATACAGATACACGAGGGCGATAAAAGAAACCAAACGAACGGAATGATATCGCAAAAGTATTAAACAGACTGATGAAACATTGCTCAAAATAGCTTTCTTATGATGAATATGTTACGATATGCCACGAGCGAGCGGGTTGTTTGAACTGAAATTCACCTCGATGAAAATCCAAAAAATATCCAAAATCTAACCTACAGAATTATTGATCTTGAAACACGCAACCGCTCCAATAACTTTCTGTTATATGGCTTCATTGAACAACCTGATAAGGAAGATTGTGTGAAGGAGGTAAGGTACTGTATGTCCGATTACCTAGACATTAGTCCAGGAGATGTTACGATTCTTAACGCATACATACTCGGTCAACGTAAACGTTCCGGTACAAACCAAGGGAATCCTGGTCGTGTGGCAAGACGTCCAATTCTCTGCTCACTTAGATATAGTTCTGAAGTAGATTTTGTGATGAACCGAGCAAAGTATCTAAAAGACACAGGATTTGCAATCGACCGAGATTACCCGCCTACGAAAGAAACTGTGGCCTATATTCAAACAGCTACATAAAAGCCATATAAAGTTACGCTTAAAATATCCGGCGGCAATCACCGTAAATGGCGAAATCGTGGAGAACGAATTTCCAAATTGGGAGGATATTGCACGTACGCCATTAAAACGGAATACAACACTCCTAGGTGCCAAGCCCCCTCAAAGCGAACAATCAGGTCAACAACAACAATAACAACATGACCAATAGATAAAACAATCAGGTCAACATCAACAGGTACATCAACAAGTACGTCACAGTGATTGGTCCAAAGGGCAACCGACAAAATCAACAGTAAATAGGAATATATAACAAACACGGTCACAAATAAACAATACATCTTAGAAAAGCATCGGATGTAAACACACACTCAAACAACGGGCAAATACCTGAAAGTAACTCACCATTCAGACCTGCAGCGAACACACAGTTGCCAACAGTAATTTCAGCATCCATGCAGCCAGATAGCCCAAGTAATGCTGCTGCCTCTCAATCCCAACTATCTCAGGTGTTACCGTCTATCCTAAATCCAATTATCAGACGTACACTTACTCCAAATCGTAGTAAGCCCATTCATGACACAAGTAGGTCAATGTCAGCAGAGACAGCGAGAAAGCCACGTGGTCGACCTAGGGTAGATCCAGCCAATCGTAAACGACGTGAATCTGTCAGCGTGACCAAAAACAACGCAATAAGCAAATCAATGAGGGTATTCTAACAACGTCGTCAAAAAGGGGCGGTACTGGGACTGAGATGGGGATATTCCTTTACCAGGTCGACCATGCACAGTCGATACACGTCTAAAAGGCAGATCAACAGGAGGGTGGAAAATACATTGGAGATAACGAACCGTGTAATGGTGATATTAGTAGTAATGATATTAAATTTGCGAAAATTAACATTCAAGAGAGTAAACAAATTGCATACACCTGAAGTTATCTATATTTTTATAAACATTGACATTTATTTGCATGACAGAAACGTGGGCGGATGAGAGTCAAGATTTACAGGTGGAAGATTTTACATATTATAAATTGAATAGACAGGAAAAGAAAATTAATACAACTAGAAATTCTGGTGGAATTTTGTTATATATCAGAGACAAGTTTGTTACCTCAGATACATTATTAATGACACAAAATGATTCCCATATATGGATAAAGTTAGCAAATAAGCAGTGCAATTTTAAAAATGATTTGTATGCATGTCTATGTTATATTATACCAGCAAACTCTGGTAGATAACTTTTTAATGAAAATAATATATTTGATCTTTTATTAGACAACATAATCCATTTTCAAAATGTGTCAAATGATAACTGTAATTTTTTTATCCTTGGGGACCTCAATTCAAGGATAGGACAGCATTTTGATTTTGTGGCAAATAATTCTACTTCTCATATGCATCTTTTCCCGGATGATTATGTACATGATAATGAACTACCTCGAAAATCTGAGGATAAAATTACTAATACAAATGGAGTACTGCTGCTTGAATTTTAAAGCAATCATGCCTGAGGGTAGCTAGCGGCAGGCTATGCGAAGATAAAGACATAGCTCTTTTACTTTTGTCGGAAGCAGGGGTAGCAGCATGGTAGAATATTGCATTTGCAATCCGGATATTTTTGTAGAGTTCTCTTCAATCTTTGTACATAACCCAAATATATATTCCGATCACCGCCTAATCGAGTTTTAATTGTTGGGAAATACTACAATTACTGAGTCTGTAAATAATATTGATAACGAACCCGCACCAAAGTAGGAACCACTAGTAGTTTTTATAAATGGGACAGCTCATTAAAAGACGAATATAAATTTAATTTACAATCGGATTGATCTATCGAAAAAATAAATGATTTATCAAACAAACTTAACGGGGTTGTGTGTAATAATGATATCGATGAACCTATTGTGTCGTTTACACACAGCATAGGCTCGGTATGCAAGCCTTTGTTTGAAAAGAAAACACGAGGCCCATGTGAAAAGGAACAGTTAAAGGGATATAACCCGATTTATAATTATGAATGCGCAAATATGAGAAAACAGTTCTACCAGTATTTAAATATTATTAGAAAAGACAAAAACGATGAAAACAGAGAAAACATGGTAAAAGCAAGGTCTGGATATAAATCACGGGTACGCACATTTCAATATGAACAAGATAAAATACGTACGTGTAAGCTTGTGGAAGCACAACAGAAGAACGCTAAAGAATATTGGAATTTACTAAAATATGCATCTGCCTCAAACAAGCCAAAGAATTTAAATGCTGATAATTTCGCTTTATATTTAAAGGCAATAAACAACCATGAAGATCCGTTTTTTCAGGCCGACGAAGATGTAATTTATTTCAATGATAGATTTTTAAATACTGAAATACAGGTTATGTTTAATAAATTAAATGTCCCAATTACTGAGGCTGAGTTGCGATACGGAATATTAAACTTAGGTCAAGCTCGCTCCGGCGGTCCCAACAAAGTCTTAAATTATTTTTTCATTCATGGTATAGATATACTTTTAACGTATTTAAATAAACTTTTTAACACAATTTTTGATAGTGGTTACTTTCCAGATTCGTAGAGCGAAGGATACATAAGACCCATTCAAAAACATGGGGCATTAAATAACGTTGAGAACTTTAGCGGAATAACGCTATTAAGTGTATTAGGGAAACTATTTACAAAGAAATACAAAAAGATCGAACATGGAAAGTAGCATTGAAGGAGGACAGTCAATCACAAAACACAGAAACAAACATGCAAAAAGACAAACAAGAAGGCAAACGTAATAATAAAAGCAAACGACATCACAAACACAAAAGGGTTGACAATAGGGCTATTGCCCTGGAACGGTCAGTGACAAAGTAGGTCACTGGGGGTTTAAACCGGTTCTAGGGTGCACCAAAACTCACACTTACCCTACTGTCATCCCATTAAAACTGGACAGTGTAAATAAAAAAATCCCCGCCATGATCTAATCTCTAACCAACAAGGCAGCATCAATAGGCAATATAAGTAAAACACAAATATGCTCGTGTAAATATAATACAAAAAACAATAGCCTAGAAAGCCACAATGAAGGTACTCAATGACTTGGCAGAAGCCAGAGCAACAAGAGAATAAACCATTAAGGGCACGACAAGAAAGATCATAGAAAAAGATCAAACGCCACCGTCCCAATGGGCTTTAGGTGGGAGTCATCATAGGGTCCAAAGCCTGTCCGGTCATCGTACAATTAAAGAGGAAAGCATAGTGGCGAACTGTAAAAGGGTCCACCACCAAGCATGCAGTACGTTGCAAAATGATAGGGTCATAACCTCTTTTGATAAATTTTTAACAAGTTTAACAAAGATAGTATGAAAGTGATCATGATCAAGAATCGTACGAAGTTTATAAATCACATCACCATAGAAGTCAGATTGCGATAGTCCTTGTCGCAGAAGAGTTCTTAAATTACTTTTATATTTGGAAGGAAGGTCAGGGTTACCATAATAAAAGTTTGCAAAGGTTTTACGAAGTTTATGGTAACGGTAACCCTGATTGAGTAGCTTTTTAGTTATACAAAGATTACGAATATTAAAGTACAAGCTCTTGAGAAACGAATAAGTTGAGACACATACATCCCATAAGAAGTTGCTCGGGGAACATCCCCATCCAAGTGTGGGTAATTAACAATGTCAAAATTAAAATCATCTCTCTTGTCATAGATATTGCTATTTATTTCACCATTTTCAATCGAGAGATCTAAATCAAGAAAAGAAGCGTTATTATCAGATATATTAGCTTTATTAAGCTGAAGTTTTTTAGGATAAATATAATCAACCATTATTGGAAAGAAAGGATTGTCAATGTTATGTATGTCATCCAGATACCGAGAGGTGTCATTAAAAGCTCCAATAATATCTGCCTGGTTATCTGGTGAAAGACTCAACATGAAATCTCTTTCATAGCAAAATAAAAACAAATCTGCGACAAATGGTGCACAGTTTGTACCCATAGGGATACCAACAATGTGTCTATAAACGATGGTACCATACCTGACGAAAATATTAATATCTAATAGGAAGATGAGTTCTTCACAAACTTCATAGCAAGTCCACATAGTATAATTGTCTAAACTGCAGTTAGTTAAAAACGCTTTAATATTATTACATGCCGAAAATGTAGTATTTTCTCTAGCGAATGTTTTTTAAATAGGAGAAATTAGCTTGTTTTTAATAAGGTGATGTGATAAGGTTGTATATAGTGTAGAGAAGTCATAAGTGCTTATTGATGAAACTTGACCTTTATTACAAATGTTATCAAGAACGTCTCCTGAATGTTTAATAGACCAAAATAAATTAATCCCAGAGTTTTCATAAGTTTTATCACACTATAGTTTAACGTGATCTTTAACGGCAGTAAGACAAGAAGTTAAAAGTTTGGAAATGTTTGTTGTGGTGCAGGCACTAGAATTAGAAATAAAGCGAGCCTTATACGGATTTTTATGTAATTTGGGAATCCAGTACATGGTAGGCAGTTTATTTTGCTTATCGTTTACACCAGCCTTGAAAGTAGTGCACCGAGTGATATGTGTGGAAACAACATCATCTTCAGTAGAATTAACTGGAGTATACGAATTGGTGCTGCCGAGTTCCAGATATAAAACATTGACGTAATGTAGGCTTCAAACAATAACTACATTATTAGCTGCTTTATCTGCAGGAACTAAAACAAATTTATTATGAAATTCCTGAATTCCCGATTTTAAATTACGAAAGGAAAACCTAGGTCTCGGAGGAAGTAAGGAGGTGTTAGCATTATAAAAAATAATACGTTGGCAAGACAAAAATAGGTGTATTTGCGGTAGCGCTAATTGATATAATCTTATCGTAAACTTTACCGCGTGATGTCCAACAGACGTTTACGTAGTCTTTAAGATGCTTAATTGGACACTGGATCTTAACATCGCCTCGAAACGTAGACATCAACGAAGAATTTATTCCAGTTAATTGCGGGAGAAAAATACTTAACAGACGCAAGTGACAATAGCCATGTTAAAATAATGTAATCTAATTTACAAAAGCGAAATGCAATCGCTGATTCAAGATGCCCTCGATGGGAACTGTGTTACAAGGAGAACTCTTTTGAATTCTTGAGATAACTATATATTGCGTGGGTGATTTGTGGAAGGCCACAGCAAAATGTCATGCATATATCACGTTTTATGAGACATCTCGTTTGATGAGGATACATTTCGTTGATTTTCCATTTCAGGGAAGACAATCTTTTCATTTTTTACCGATTGCATATTTTTTTACTGATTTGTAGATTATAATTGAAACACTACAACAACTACAGGTCATGTCGATCATTTGGTTACGTATATTTGTACCTTTTGCAGTTCATAACTAAACATTTAAGTTTTAGTTAAATATCAAGTCAGGTAAACGCGACATTGACAGCAATGGCCGTATGAGGTTTCATGAAATCCACCCATTTTTATTAGAGTAGACTGGCTAAGTCCTTATGTTTGTTAATGTTTATACTATTTGAGACAACTCAAGCTATCATCAAATAAAACGGTTTGCATTAAGTACCCTTTGAATTATTGTCTTCAAACATGAGTGGTTCAGAGCTATTCAGAAATTCAGTTTGAGATTTTAAGATTTTATTTTGATTTAGTTTTCACTATTGACATTTACACTAGCATTTGTTTAGTGCTGTGTGGCGGCCGTAAAATGACACCCTGACTACATTTCAGTAGTATTATTACTTACTGGTCCTTTGAGAACATCAAGCCCAATCGTTATGACTTTAAAGTAGAATATCGCTTAAGCCGGTGCTAAGAGGCATGAGAGGTTTTCCACTTACATTATCTCTCATGAATAGACTCAATAAAACCGAGTCCGCTACTTTTATCTCTTGTTTGTGTTTGTTGCTTCCAAGAGATATTATATGCGCCTACGTAAAAACCATTGCCAAACGCCGTAATCCCCTTTCCACTTTAAAAGACAAATGTTTCGTCTGGCAGTACCAGTGGGCATCCTCGAGAGGCATATCAATCACTGCAATAAATATTGTGTAAAGATCTCATAATATCCTAAAGGAATAGTAGCGTTTAATATAATCAACGTTTAATCCTTATGCAACATGTTGCGCAAGGTCGGTTCCTGAGGGATCCTTCTGTTTACAAGATCGGCAGCACATACTTTGTCATATATTTTACGTGATTTCTGATACAGACGCCTTAAAATTCTATTTTCAAACTGCACCGAAATTTACAAATGCGTCTGCATCCGCCGTATTCACCTGCCTGCGACAACGCAGAAGTTGTGTGAACTTTACTAAACATATATGTCACACGTTGCTGTCTTTACTTAACACATATGTCACACGTTGCTGACTTTACTTGACATATATGTCACACGTTGCTGACTTTACTTTCATTCATTTCACGAATCCGATTATTGGTAACGCGATTACACACCTGATGCAATGTATTAACCCTTAACCCGCTACATATACATGTATATAATGGACTGTTCTTTCTTTGAATTAAAGACCATACCATGTGACAAAGGAGTGCTTTGGGGGAAATTACTGATCAGCAGTCGGACATTGTAAACCCTGATCCGCCAGCGAGTTACAGGCTGATCTGAGTTTACAATGGACTCAAAGGCTATTATGTAATTCGTGCTTAGTGGGTTAATGAGATTTTACTGTATTACTTTTTTTAAATATTAAACCAGTATTTAGTTATTGTCAGCGTGTAATCGGCGTATTCCTTACGTGGCCGGGATATTAAAGACTCGCGTCTGAAACATTCTCACCTCCCACCGCTACAGGTTTGAACCGCACTGGGTGCTCGACTTGTCAAGCGAGAAAGTGTCGATTATTCCAGATGGCGGGACGTATAGCAATCGATCGTCATTTATGTACCAGTACTTCAAATGACGTAAAAGTCCATTCAAACAAACAAACAAATACATTCCTTGCATGTTAATCGTCAGCTTAAAGCCCACGCGTTGCCTTGTGTACCAGACGGTTTGCCTTATGTGTTTTATAAACCTCTCAGGGGTACTACAAACCATCTTTTTCAAGATAAATATTTAACTGTAGGTTTTATGTATCCATAATCTTATTATATACTAAGAAAACTCTTAGATCGATAGAAAAAGAAATTGATAAAATTAAAATTTAGTTAAAATATTGCTAAGAAGCTTTATAAATGCGGGCTCAGACGCTTTGCCTTGTGTACCACACGAAGATTAATGTTAAGTGTACTACTGATAGTTTGAAAGAACAGTCGTCTTTTATTGAGTACGTCATACACATATTTGAATCAACGTGACAAATTGTATGGATCGGTTGCCGAGGATGAACAACGTGCGCCGATAAACAACTCGCGATGTTGACATAAAGATGAAAATGTGATCTAAGGTCAGAAAAACGCAAGCTTTTGAGTTGATAAAAACAAATTACAAGCACAATACTTTCCTGCAGTAAAATTTGAGGAATTATTTGGTGCACAATGCAGTAGAAATCAAAGAAGAGACGGGAGCAATAATTGCAGAGGACAATTACGATGTGTCGGCAATATCCTATCCAGGAAGCACACATAATGACATGATTGAACAGAAGTGCCTAACAACTACACTAATAATGCTCCTCTCAACTGCTGAAGTGTGTAATTGGAGGCTTCGGATGATCCGCACGAAATACGCA
This sequence comes from Cyrtodaria siliqua, assembly GCA_037043455.1. Taxonomy (NCBI): domain Eukaryota; kingdom Metazoa; phylum Mollusca; class Bivalvia; order Adapedonta; family Hiatellidae; genus Cyrtodaria; species Cyrtodaria siliqua. Next base: position 65,604 of record JAWPHD010001818.1, on the reverse strand, counting down.
GCAAGATCTTGAAAGACGCTTAATCGTTCTTTTTCTCACTTTTGTAATTACATTATCTGTTAAACTGTCTCGAAATCACTTTATTGTATTTTCCTATATAATAAGTACTGATAAAGGTGATCCTTTGAGAGCAACTAACACAATTAAGAGAATAAATCAGCAGTCTCGGTTTTATTGAGTCTGTTCATGAGTAGTAATGGAGGAAGCTTGCACAAACAAAAAAGAGAGATCAGAGCGTTTTTTTAGCATTGATCGATTCAGTGCAACAGATCGTTTTAAATGTCAAACAATGATAATCGACACTTTTCGGCAATACAACAAGTTTCGTTTTTGTTTAAAAAATAACTTTCTACTTATAATAACATCCTATTCATAATTTTCAGTATTACCCAGACTTTCAACTGCCATTATTTCAGATACACACTAACTGTATTCTTGAAATATCAACACGGTCCATATTATGTAGTAAATTTCTTATTGCGCTTTATTATTTATGCGGACATGCACATGTTATTTCTTCCTACGCTTTAATCTAAAAGTTATATTCAGGGCAGTCAAATACTTTTACACGATCTATATTGTATAGTTTATGTCTTCTGAAGCTTATTGAGAACAGTCAAATATTAACATAGTCGATAGTAAAATGTTATTTCGTCTTACCACTAAAAGTAGATAAAAGTTAAACAGGAAATGTAGCATTTAAGGACCACAGATGACCAAAAACATGCACAGAAACAAATCACTTATTGCAAAGATGAATAACATCATAAAAAAAAATAGGGCTACCGCCTTGGAAATGTCTGTGGCAAAAACGGCGACTCTCTAATGTATTATACGGACAGTCAAATAATAACACAGTCCACACTGTGTAGCTAATAATGTCTTTCTCTTAAGTATTAACATGTCAGTTAAATAATAACACGGTCAATAAGTTTATTACCTGGATTCTAAACATACCCGTGTCTTAATTCTAAGACATAGGGAAACATACGCAACATCCCTTTGGAAACGACCTTTGCCTCTGTTTGCGTTTTCTTTTATTTCAACAGTTGTATTCTAATTGAAAACTGATTTATTGCTATTTCAGAGAGCTGTATTTATGCGTTCCAAGGATGGACAGATGCGAGTTGTGTAGACGCCAAACTTTATTTCATCTGCAAGCGAATAGGTAAGCATGCGTGACACTAGATATAACTAACCTGCTCAAAATTATTAACGGATTGCTTGTCGATTTTCCATATGGTTAAGTGTTAAATGCACCATTTTGACGGCCATTCTAAAGGTTTTTCTGTACAAACCCGTTTTTTATGCCAAATGCTTATCCGGACATTAAACCTTTGTTGCAAATCAGAATATCAGTGCTTCCGATCCTATGAAGTGTCATGGACAAACATTTGTAAATTTTCATTTTCTTCAAAAAGCCATTTTTTATCCTTGCAAGTCTGCAACTAAAACGAAGCCTGTGGATTTCTGTCTTTTGCCATTAATTCATTTTAATGAAATGCTAGAATATTAGTTAACGAAATTTATTCCATTTCAATACTAGAATTGTATAGACTTTCAGAAAAAAGTATTTAATTTACAAATTGTTGACAATGGTACTTCACAGGATTGAAATGACTGTAATTCTGTTTTGCAACACAAGTTTAATGTCTTGATAAACATTTGGCATCAAAACCGGTTTTGTACAGAAAGGCATTTAGAAAGAGCCGGGCCGTCAAAATCGTGCCTTTAACACGTAACCATATAGAAAAGCAATCTGTTAATATTTTTGAGCAGTGTATGTACTATGTCTCCTGTAAGTTTTAAAGTAATTTAACTGTAAACAGTTTTCCATTAACATGTTTTGTCAACGTTGATATACATTTTATATTGTAAAAAAATAGTTCATATGCTTTCTCTGGTTTTTATGTCTGGTTACTTTTAAGAAAAATGTAAATGATTGATTTTAAACATGTTGTGCTTGGAAGTTTACACAGAAATCCTTCAATATATGTATAAACAATCTTTTAAAATCTTGTGTTTTTACATGCAATGTTGTATATAAGTTATTGGGGAGTAGTCCTACCGAATCAACTCAATTATTATGTCTGTATCTGTATGCTCTAAAATAATGATTGTCAAATAAGGTGTACATATGTATTTAGAAATATAACATAAAATTAAGCATTTTGTTCCGTACATTTAAAGCTAGTGGAAGTAATGCCTGTACCACAACTACAGTTTATGTTCCAACGACAACTCCAATACCTACCACTTCTGTAACCAAAGAAGCAACCCTTGAATCGACTACAACCGCACCAGTTAATGAATCGACTTCAGCCACAACAATTACTGAGTCATTGCAGACATTCATCACAGAAAAGTCTCAAGATACAAGTCCACCGGCAAAGACGACTGCAAAAGCTGAACAAACATCAATATTATCGGTATCAACAGTAAGCGGTGTATCCACTTCACAGACGGAGTCAGCGCAGAAAACCATTGATTCTACTGACAAAACATCAACACTGCCGTTGTCGATCGGGACGATAACTGAAAGGACGATGACGTTTGAAGAGTTATTGGACGACATGACGATCAAGGAAAAACCCGTATACAAAACTCGTGAGCCAGGGCAAGTAAGGCGATCGGGACTGTATCCATTATGATCCTTGTAGCACTTGTGGTAGGCGTTGTGCTACTTGACATCAGCACGATTATAAAACAGATAAAACTACTGAAGTACAACACGAAGGGCAGGTGCTGTAACAGTAAAAGAAACAAGACTTCTGACAGTTTGCAAATGATTAAACTAAGCATGAACGGTATGAAATGAGCACACACTTAACAGCATACACTTCACAGTTTGACATAATTATATCAGTTCAAATTAAACTTACAGCATTTGTAAATGAAGTTATGCACGTTTTAAAGTTCTGGAGTTAATTTGCAATGATGTAGATGTCATAAAAGACACCGTGAGGTCATTATTGGTGCATACCGGTGTTTTGTAAGGAATATTGCTAAAAAATAGCGATTAAAAATGACTATTGCTTTTTTGTTTTATTTATCAGCTTATGTATCCTTTTTTTTCTATGTATTTTTCGGTCCTATCGCATAACGGCAGGAAGGGGGGTGGCATGTTAAACTATTTGGGCATGTTAAACTATTTTACACATATCTACATATCAAACAACCAAAAACTAAAAATAAATATTTGTCTACTGACTGTGCCACCGATTAAAACTACATATATGAGATAGTCATTGGTTTAACGATTAACCCCGAATTTAATGCTTTAATTTGGGATTTAAACACCTCCACGGTATCAGAGGAGACATCTGTGGGACTGAGATTATAACACAGCAGAACTGTTCCCAGGAAATATGAGTATAACCATACATCTGTTAAGGCACTTGATCTGATGTAGTACAACTTCATGATTCGTTCTCATTGTTCTTACGGGGCAAATAATAGGGCCACTGCAGATCCCGTTGGAGGGGAAGGCAGAGGTTGTATAACCCCCCAAATTCATGTTCATTTGATCATTTTTTGTTCATGCTCATTAAAAGTCTTCATCATGACCCTGCATTGTTTCAGGTGCCATCTCGCTCATATCACTTGAGCAGTGGCAAGAAAAAATATAACGTGGCTCCAGCGTAAATGGAGGGCATACAATAGAATTTGCAGCAACTCTGCAGTTCAGGGTGAGAAGGTTCTATGCCCGTTTTCCATATTTTATCTCGATATACATGGAGGATGAACCTGGCATGTTCATTCCTGTTAGGCGCCATATAACCTTTCATGTGTTAGTGCGCCTTAAAACCCAATTCAATTCAATTCAACCATTGTTCTTGAAGTAGGTGCTGAGAGGTATTTTCTTTGTTCGGGTCGTTGTGCATATAATAAGAGGCTCGCTTGATTTTAACGGGATTCGAGGATGACCAGTAAATATCGTTGAGCATCCCACCGTGACTAGTGTTGTGCCGTCTTCAAAATATCCATCTTGCTGCAGTTCCCTGGAAGTTTTCTTACTTGTATATGCCATTTTTTGAATATTGATTCCAGATCTGGAAGGCATACTCTAACTGTGGGCGAACGAATGTCTTTCAGGCAGTAGACTTTGTTTCTTTGGAGACAAAACTGAAATTACGACTAATAAAACAGAGGTTCGCCTTACTGGAAATATAATCAATATTTGATACCAATCCATAGTATCCGTAACAGTACATCCTAGATAATTGACTCATGTCACTGTGACCTTGACCTTAAAACTACTGGCCCCCAAAACAAGAGGGCTCATCCTTTCACCTAAGGCAATGTACTTTATGTTTTATGAGTGTAGATGTTACGGTTTTGAAGTTATTATGCAGAATTCATATTTCATATACGGTGATAGCGACCATGACCTTTAAATTGATGGCCCCAAAACAGCAGTTTTCCTCCTCTCACCTATGGCAATGTATCTGTATGAAGTTTTATGAGTGTCGATATTATTATTTCGAAGTTATCGGCCGGAATGCGTTTTTTTATATACGATCATGGTGACCTTTGACCTGCTGATCCCAAAAACAAGAAGTATACCCCTCTTTTCTAGGACAATGTACCTGTGAAGTTTCATGAGCGTAGGTGTAAAGGTTTCGAAGTTATCGTCAGGAATGCGTCTTCTTATATAAGGTCACGGTGACCTTGACCTTTGACTTACTGACCTCAAGAATAATAAGGATCATTCGCTCACTTAGAGCAGTATATCTATGAAGTTTCAAGAGTGTAGGTGTTATGGGTTCAAATTTATCGTCCAGAATGCATTTTTCTATATACGGTCACGGTGACCATGACCTTTGACTGATTGACCTCGAAAAGAACAGAGAGTTATCGTTTCGAAATTATGTTCCAGAATGTGTCTTTCTATATAAGGTCACTGTGACCTTGACCTTTGACCTTCTGACTCTAAAAACAATATAGCTCCTTCTCTTACCTAGGGCATTGTAATTTCGAAGTTTTATTAATGTAGGTGTTCTGGTCCGGAATGCGTTTTTCTATAAAAGGTCACAATGACCGTTACATTTGACCTACTGACCCTTACAACAACAAGGCTCCTCTTTTCGACTTTGTTAATTTGTCTTAGAAGTTTCATGAGTTTAGGAATTATAGTTTCAAAATTATCTTCCAGATTGCGTTTTTCTATATAAAGTCACTGTGACCTTAACCTTTGACCTACTGTCCCCCAAAACAATAGAGATCTTTCTCTCACCTGGGGTAATGTACACATGAAGTTTCACGAGTGTAGGTTTTATGGTTTCGAAGTAATCATTCAGAATGCGTTTGTGTGTATGGACGGTCAACCCCATACCAAAAACAAACAGGCATAAAACAAGATCGGACCAAGCCCCGAGCCCTGTGTTAAACCATACACCACTGGCACAAGGTCTGATGAAACCCCAACCAAGACGACCAAAATCCATGCCTCTAACCATGCCCTTGCGGTACCTTTGATTCCGTAGTTATCCAGTTTACGGAGAAGTTTCGCGCGTGGTATCTTATTGAAAGCCTTAACAAAGTCCATCATTATGAGATAATATGTACAACCTTCTTCTTAGCGCCCATAGTTTATGAATCTCTGGATCAAAACATACATTTTGGTATAAGTTTTCCTTTACTCATGGCGTATCTGATGGGAAACTTCATCCTTCTACTGATGTCCCGAAGAGGTTGCTGTCCCAATATAACCTAACACAATGTGTTAACGGGACGTAAAACCCCATTTGAAATAATTTCATTGCAAGCTACGACGTTTCGTATGCGACAATGATGGTGTCATTGATATCGACAGAATAAAATCGTTAACACAAGAAACACCCCATAGAAATAAATACCAATATCAGTATTAATTTCACAGAGTATAGAGTAAAGGTGGGTAATATGGCATTTAAACGTATACCACTAAATAAACAGATTGTAAAATTCATAAAAGAGTATGAGGGTGGACCTTTGGAAACGGCCGAACAAGATTAATATGAAATATTGCAGTCTCGGTTTGACTGAACGGTAGTGAAAATACTTTCTACCGTTCACACCGACTAGCCCCGGGTTGAGCAGAACTCAATATTAATGTTTTTCAAAATATCTATGAGTTTAAAATAACTAACTAACATGCATTATTTATTATTATTAGTTATATGCGGGGTCCTTACTCCATTACCGAAATGCCACGGAATTCGTCTGGGTTCGCTATGGAAACTAGTAAGTTGTAATGTTTTACACTGATTTGATTAATGGATTTAGAAGTGTTGAAGTCGACAGCATTGACATTTGGCATCACATGGATGATCTTTATAGATGTAAACTACGTGATTCATGTTCAATCCACTGTTATGGTTGCGTTGATGTGTTCGTGCTTTGGTTACATTTATTTAGTAAATATTACTTGATTATAAATAATAATTGAATCAAACGTCATACAACACTTTTATTTGACATAACATATTTTCTCTCAATGCCAAATTACTGAAGAAACGCATAATTAAATAAGAGACCCAAGAGGGCCTTTATCGCTCAACTGGCTTTGGGGGGCCTGTGGTTGGGGGTGGGGAGTAAATTAGTTTTTGTGGCACTTATGACAAAACTCTTTGCTCTGCACTGAGCAAAATGGCAGTTGAACATATAAATATAACTAAATACTGCAAGTTCCCCAAGTTGTACCCATGAAGTGGGGGCTATTTAGACATAAATAGATTCGTTACCGCATCATACTTATATACATGACTGCGCAGGTCAAACAGTAAAATAAATAACAGTTATTGCATTTAACGTTTTTATTAAACCATTGTCAATAACGTGGATGATTCATAGATGATCAAATTGAGCAGACGTTACATATAAACAACAAAATGCTAGGCAAATATGAACACTTACTGATCGCAAAAGCTTAATTTTGATACACTTATATATACAGATATTCTCTGAAAACAGGTACCTTAGTCCTTTATTTTATATATTAATATACAGTAAAACTATATGGTTTGCGATTGAAAGACAATTGTATATACACACATGGAGAATTTAAGAAAAGTTAAATGTAGCAGCAAACATGACTGAGGGCTCAGTTTATCTAAAACGTGCTGAGGTAACAGGAATATATTTTGCAATAGCTATGGCATGCACATTGTAGGAAATATTGATGTCATTCGGGGAGGCGGTCATATAGTTTATATTTTAATAAACGAAAACTTGTTTTAGTATGTTTACTAGTCTATGTTCTACTAGTTCTGTTGTATCAACCTTTTTATTCGTATCCTTAAAATGGACCCGTTGAGAGAATAATGCCAATTTCAAATGTGTACTATATTCCTGTTATCCACCAACTCCATAATTTATAAAGTTGTGTTTAGGATAGAGGCCAAGAAGAAATATCGTCACCATTAAGAAACCGAAATGGAGGGAGCATAGTAAAGATTTCTCTTCATAGCCTCTATCAAACTTAGTGTTTACTACAGGGTTATTGATAATCTCTATATATATTATTCGTGAAGAGAGGTGGTAGTAAAATCTTCAAGTATTTGAAAGTTTGAGGCAACTGATTGGTTGAAACATGTGTGTAAACACCAATATAGTATACTTCGCTCTAAGTATCTACTATATACTCATGAGTGAGGTTATTAATGCTACATGATAAACCGACATGCAAGGACACGAACCTTAACGTTACACCCTTATATTAAATGTATCACCATGATATTACAATCTGACCTCATAAATGTGATGACGTATTTAAGATGGCCGTCAAGCACTCACTGAATCGTTGAAACTAAAGTCCCCTTTAAGAGAACTGAACCAACGTAATAACGCAAAGTGATCGGTTGTGCCTGTATAACTTATGTAATCGACTCTTAATTCAATATTATATGTAAACAAATGAAGTTGCTAAGAGATTGTTTTGATATAATTGTATGCTGAGGATATGCAAAAATATGTGCTTGAATTAATAGTATTCACTTTCTGATTTGTATCTAGTCAATACTTTATGTTAAACGTAAACTGACTTTTTTTTAAATTGGAAATGAATCCTAAACTTTACTTGTTAATTTCGTTCCTAGAGTGAGCCAGACACACTAAGTGAGTTCGATGGTTAAATTAAATGTAATGCATCTTGGTATACCGTATTTTCTGAAAGTTATCTCTCATTCCAAACCTTGATGTAAAACACGTCATTATGCAGAATACAATATGGAAAATATCCAGGTTGCGTTATGACTTTGGATCCATTACGTAGTCCCAGTATTAACTTTCATACTCCATCCAACCTCTTCTCCAAGAAGCGAAAACGGGTTTGGCTGGGGTATGCAATAAAACCTTAATGTTGGCTTAAAAATTTCTTTTCATCCTTTTTATTTTCGAAAAATTACGTTATAAAATCCTGCTAATATAAGCTTTTCCATCGCTTAATGGAATTAAGGCCGGACCACGTAATGAGTCGATATTCAGCAATTACAAACAAAACCGTCTGTTAGGTTGACATTTATAGTTCCCTCCGGCGACATAACATGTCTCAAATAACTACTGCTCTTTTTACCCCAGCAGGAGTTCAGTCAGTGTAAACTTTCAAAATTAACAAGTAGTATGTGCAATAAGCGCCAAAACATACTCGTGTGATTTTAATGAACAACAAACATAACGCTTCCTTATTTAAGAAAAACATTACATTGCATTAGCAACAAATATACACTCAGTACATTTAACAACGTAACGCTTCCTTATTTAAGAAAAACATAACATTGCATTAGCAACAAATATACTCTAGGTACATTTAACAACGTAACGCTTCCTTATTTAAGAAAAACATAACATTGCATTAGCAACAAATATACTCTCAGTACATTTAACAACGTAACGCTTGGTATTTTTTAATGTTTAGAATGGAAGTGAAGTCCTCGTGCAAAACACGTTTTAAATAAAAGAGGTAGAGCAAATCTTATGCAACTGTTTATGGTCATATGTTAACGTTTGTGACAAAGATAATTGTATACTATTATACAATACAATCTTGATTTGAACACAAAAACAGCGGACTAAAAATAATCGAAAATCAAAAATGTGGACTTTTTAAATGTACTGAGTATAATAAGATCAGCATGTAATGGAACACCAGATAGAATAACAGTAAGAAGCGAACATAGGCCAGGAACACAATGAAGAAAAACAGAAATAAATTGGCAGTGATTAAAGACATTGGTACGAAACAACATCCAATCATCACAAAACCCGTTTATCTTAATTTATATTTATAATCCCCAATTCGGATGTTGATTCTTTATTTCATTCATTATGTCGATTAGTATTTAATTCCCGTAAGCTAGTTTCGTGTATCTATAGAAATGTATTGATAATAAAATTTAATTTTTCTCTAAAATTTAATTTTTCTCTAAAATGTCATTTTTCTCTAAAATTTCCTTTTCCTCTAAAATTTGATATATACTCGGTAAAAAAGGTTTTGGACCAGGGCATATAATGGCGCATAAAAAGAAAACCAGTTGACGGATTTTATTAATATCCCTTATTATCTCAGTTGATAATTGACAATAGATCAACAATCAACAATAATTATCGTTAACAATGAAAAAATAATAATCTTTTTATTGGTTACTCGAATGTCTGTAACTGTTACTTTTTATGGACTTGGCAACATTTTTTGCAGACCCTTAGTGTGTTCGCGATATTTTTTAAAAATCAAATCTTGTTTGGAATTTAATGTTTCTGGTACCAAATTAACCGAGTAGGGTAGACCTTGGTTACTAAAAAAAGATACTTAAATTCTGTCCACTAGTTTTATTTTTATATGACTTTATATACCCTGGTCCAAAACCTTTTTTACCGAGTATATATGGTTACAGTAAAATTAATACTATGTTATGTATAAAACACTTATACAACTTATATCATATGTTAATACACAGGGCAGACCTATTTTTGTTTTAAAACATTGCAAAGAGAAGTATAAAGAATAGAATAAGGCTTTAAACAATATTTGAACAATGGAAAACAAGTATGAAAGGAGATATTTGGAAATCGTCAAACACGATCAATACAACACATAATGCAGTCTCGGTTTGATTGAGACTGTTCATGAACAGTAGTGAAAAGTACTTGCTACCGTTCACGCCCTCGAGCTCCGGGTTTAGCAGAACTCAATATATAGAATGCCAATAAATTTGACCCAATCCGAAGATGGTATGCATATGACGGTGAACATGGAACGTTCAGTGCGGTATTTTCACACCATTTCATGGCCAGCGGCCTATGGTCACAGTTTCTAACATTCTAAACATGCTTTAAGATTTCTAAGGCTATACCTGTCTTTGTTTGTGTTGGCGCATGCTTTACTCCATTAACCATTTTGTCCTTGTAATTGTTGTTTGTTTCGACTGTCTTTTTAGTCGACTGTGTTCTGCGAATGCTACATTGCCTTTTCGATTTTTATACCAACACTTACATTTTCCGAGTATTAACTTTCATACCCCACCCAACCCCCTCTCCAAGAAGCGAAAACGTGGTTGGCTGGGGCATGAGATAAAACCTTAATTTCGTCTTAAAAGGATTGCATATTGCAGAAGTAAAACATTTATTAGGTAATGTTAAACAGGTTATCGCATTTTTTAAGTAAAAAATGTTTATAAATATGTTTGATTGTCGAAATATCTGTTATAAAATCCTGCTAATATAAGCTTTGCCATCGCTTTATGAAATTAAGGCGGGACCATGTAATGAGTTTCTAATATAAAATATATTTATAAAACCGGTATATTGTGAATAATCAATTGTTAAAATAAGCATGTCTGTATAGTTCATTGGTTAGGGAGCTGGCACGGTATGTTAGAGACTCTCGGTTCGGAACCTTGTTCAGTCACACAGTTTTCATCGACTGTTATATTTGGCGCCCAACGTGAAATCAGGATATCAGTCAGACTGCAACAGTTGAACAAATATGTACACCAGCCGGCAAAAAGTTAAAGCAGAGATTTTGTTAGAATCTTATTAGGAAAAGGTGGCATGAAGAATGTCCGGCCGTTATACTCAGTCTGTACATGAATCAAAACGGAAGTTTGATGATCCCTGGTACAAACCCCAGCCCAGAAGTTTTTTCTAACCATTAGGCGTTTATACAGACTATTACTTGTTTCTGACATTGCAAACGTATTAGCATACAAGAAGCTAAAACATCACACTCTTTTAAAACAGATGAAATAGAAGAAATCATTGAACTTGTTTAAGATCCATAGTTGACAACTTCTAATGATCCTAGCAACTGTTATTTTAGTTTAATTTCATGAACTCGAGCTGATTCCGCTTTCATCACCACAACTGTGTTTAGGTTTATGGACCAGTCCAACATCAGGACTTGTAGCAACTGGAAGTAGTACAGACGTTTCACAACAAACTTCATCACTATCCACGGAATAATCGCGTCTGGCCCTATCTCTATCGGTAATGTTACTAACTTTGTTCTTATTATCTGGAATAACTACACACGCTTTCGTACTATCGGAGCTTTTTGACTGAGCATGAGGTACGTAAACAGCCCTCCCTTCGTGAAACTCGTACAACTCTTCATCTTCGTACGCAGAATCCCTGCTACCGTTTTTCAATAAAATATATCCTTCATGCCGCGATGTCAAACTGTGCCTTTTATTTGGAGCGCCTTTCCAATCTTGAATTGGTCTGGTCAATTCAACAAGACTGTTAGACTTTTGTTTTGGAACCACTGCTTCATAACTTCCAGCATTTCTCCAAAGGAATGATAAGTGAGATGTTTTTCGCCATTCGTTTATATGTTTGTCTCTATCGCGCTGGTCGATTTCGGCGGGCAATCCAGGATTGTTCAGACGCCTCATTTGGACAGGTATGTCCGTTTGTGTATAAGTATTCCTACACTTTTTAAGGTCGTTGTACGCGCTCTTATCTGTATTCTTTTTATCTCGTGTAAAATGGTCTACTTTTAAACCAAGGTCTAAGCTTCGGTCTGCTTCAAACTTTTGTTTTACTAGTTTCTGTCGCTTATATTTAGAGTGTTCATAAAACATATCAGTGCATGTGTCTGCCTGCTGCTCCTTTATGGCAATTTTTGGATGGGGTAATACAAGAGTTTCATCACATGGCTCTATTTCTACATTTGGGACGGTATTCTTTTGCTTCTCAGAGTGATGGCACAATCGCACAGCAAACCTACAGTTCCCTTCTTTTGCACGATTTTTATTTATTTGGCTGCGATCTCCCTTAACTTTCGATTTCCCAGCATTTAAAAATATATGCCCTTCTTTGGTATGTAGAATTATATCTGGCCCGGATTCAACATCTTCTTCATCATCTTCCTTTAATACTGATTTACGCCTGCGTGTTAGTGGTGATAATAGCGGTACCAATAGCAGATCATTTCTGATACCTTTCTCGATTGAAGCGCAACTCAGAGGTGAGGATTTCGGAGCATCGATGCAAATACCGCTGTCAGATCGAACATACTGCAGAATTTGTTCTTCTTCTTCTGTCAGAGGTAAGCGTTTAACATGAAGATCGGAATCATCAGAATTGTTGTTTGACGCTTCTCCAAAGTTGTTTGTATCCCCAATTGAATTATTTGACTTAACATTAAACGTATTATTCTGTGATTGTCTATTTGAACCATTGGACGCACGTCTAATTCCGCTGCTTGGAAAGTGGCGAGACATACTAGCTTCTTCTATTCGTTTGCACAGTTTGACACAGTCACGCTTGAACTGTCGTGTAAAGAATGCGTACAGAAATGGATTAGCACAACTATTTAACGGCAAAACAAATATTGTTAATACCTTCGCTTCGTCTAAACTGATTTTTGCGAAGTTCGTTTCGAATGCAGCAGTAAGCGAAAAGAATATGATAGGTGACCAACAAAAGAAGTCCGTAAACACAAGCAGAGCCATTCGTTTCGCAACAACCGTGTCCCTGGTATTCCAAGAATGTGCTCCCCGGATTGAAATAAACATGCCCGTATAGCAGACGACTATGATTAAGAATGACAGTGCATTGAAAATCATAATGAAGCAGACGTAGCCTGAAAATAAAGGAATGAAAATGGCATTAGTACATTCAGTTTTAATCCCGTTTTGGTGTACAATACGTAGTTTTTAATCAGATGGTTTGTGTGTAACTGAACTTGTTACCAACTTTGTATGAACACCGTTTGTTTAAAGCATCGGTAATTTAGGTGTTTTATTATCGGAATGCGAAAAAGAGGATAAAACTATTTCTTGTTTAGAGTTGCATTCAATAGGTTTAGTCGTACCTTAACGTTTGTCGTCTTTTTACTCTGGCTTTTGCCAAGTCATTGAGTACTTACTTTGTGGCTTTCTAAGCTTTTGTATTTTATATTATATATACATGATCTTTTATGTGTTTTATTTATATTGCCTATTGATGCTGCCGTGTTTGTTACAGATTATAACCTGGCGGGAATATCTTTATTTACACTGTCCCGTTTAGTGGGATGACAATAGGCTAAGATTGATGTTTGGTGCACCCTAGAACCTTGTTTAAACCCATCAGCGGCCTTTTGTCCCACTGACCGTTCCAAGGCGGTAGCCTTATTGTCAACCCTTTTGTATTTGTGATGTCTTTTTTTCCTTTTTATTCATCTTTAAAGCTGTTCTTTGTTTCTGTTTGTGGTTGACTGTCGTCCTTGAACGCTACTTTTCCTGTTCGATTTTTATATCTACTTTTAGTACTTGAGTTGCACCACATGCAGCGTTTGCCTAAGGTAGTCGCATACTGGTGTCTAATAAATATTTCCCCCTTTATTTTGTAAACATAGGCATAATGTCGCATAATGACGACTAATAAATAATTCCCCTTTATTTTGTAAACATAGGCAGTTACGCTAATTTTGGTTTAAGTCACACTGTTGAACTATTTGATACACTTTCAATCATTATTACGTTAGAATTGTGGTGGTATTTTTTTTCAAATGCAGAAATGAGTGACTTAATACGATATGTTGACATCTCAGTGTTTAAGTTTTTACACGGTGCTGTCCTTCATAAAACAGTTTCTTCCGATTTATTACACCAGCCGTCTGCACATTGTTTGGTAGGGCAAGGATAAATCGAAAAGGTTATTCTCATATAAAACGAGCCTAAATGATCACACTGTATTTATCTTTATGGTGTAACAAAAATCAACGGGAGTGTTACACGAATATGGACCATGCATGATTTTCAAAAAAAAATGGATTCCTGTTTAGAATGTTCAGGAATTGTTTACGAACTATTGCTTTCATTACACCAGTTTTATAATAAACTGTTTTTACATGTGCTGCCTACATATATATCTATCTATATAACATATCATTAGACGTGTAGACGAATACCCGTATAAGGATATAATGGGAAATGGAGTGTGATAGAACGTATTACAAAAAGAGTATGAAAGAAGAAATTTGGAAATCGCAGAATACAATATATATAAAAAATGCTGCAGTCTCAGTATGAATGAAACAAATGTTAGCTACCTTTCACGCCCTCTAACCCCGTTTTGAGCAATATTTAAAGTGTCAACAGTACGAAATTTTGAGAAATCCCGAACATGGTATGCATATGGCGGTGAGAATGGAACCGTCAATGCGGTATTTTATACCATTAATCCCAGCGGCGTATGGTTACAGTTTCTTAAAAAATGATTTGCCCTAAACAAGAAAACAATGGTTGGCAGCTGAGGTTATGAAGCCTGCTTATCAACGTGACTAGTAACAGTCAAACGACTATATCATAAGAGTGATTAAACAATACACATGCCTTTAAAGGCTGGATGAGTGAAACCACCTTTCGAAATTAAGGTATTAATTATTCGAAACTAAAGTATTTGCGAATGTACGACCGATATCGGTATATAGATATCGGGCTCAGCGATCTTCAAAGACCGGAATAAATAAGTTCTGACTGAAACCATTTGAAATCAGGGCACAAATGCAAACATACATATGGGAATACGTTGGAAAATTGTTCCCTGCGAAATCATACCCTGCCTCAACCGCAAACTATTGCTTGGTTGAAACAACACACTGTCTAATGACACTTTATTCTCCGTGTAAACCCTAATTATGTTAATTCTCTACCTAATTGTTCTGTGTTCTCTGTGTAAATTCCTTAAACATGCAAACAAATACACTACCTAATGACACTTGGTTCTCCGTTTCAAATGGTAGACAAATGGCAAATTTTCTGTAGTCGCTGATTTCGAAGAGTGGTAACCCAGCTATGCCTAAACACACCAGCCAGCCTACTCCCATCGCATAAGCTGAAATAAATAAAAAAAACGTATAATTGGATATAAAAGTCAACAGGAAATGCAGCATTCAAGGACCACAGTCGACCACAAACACGCACAGAAACAAACAACAACTACAAATATGAATAAAAGGCAAGATAATACATCACAAAGATAAAATGGTTGACAATAAAAGTCCGATGGGGGATTAAAAGCAGATATACAAATCGAACAGAAAAAATAGCATTCAAGGACGACAGTCAGCCACAAACACACAAAGAAACAAAGAATAACTATAAAGATGAATAAAATGCAAGATAGGACATCACAAATGGGTTGACAATAAGGCTACCGCTTGGAACGGTCAGTGGCAAAACCAGGTTCTTTTATATCTATATTGGTTCTCGGCTTCACCAAACATAACTCTTATTCTATTGCATCAGCATTGTGACTGTATACATACTCGTTTCGTTATTTATACATTTACAATACAATGTATAACAAGCTTCAAATGTACAAGAGCATGGATGTTTTTCACATGTACCACGGACATGTACACGTCCATATTACCTAATATATTTTATAAGGAATCGTTATCTTACTATATTCAACTTATTTGCTTGGCGAAATATAATTCGGTTACTACGAAATTAGCAAACATGAAGTAATTTCGTTTTGGGTAGTCTGTGAATTATAAAGAAACAAAAACATATTCCATTTCAACAACAGATGAGAACACAAATATACAGTTTTGTCAGTTCCCGATGAAATTATTTTTCAAAGACAGTTTTCTATTATTCTTAATGTCAGTGTCATGTCATTCGTGATACTTGCCATTTTTTGGGTTGGTCAACTTTTTAATGAAAAGTTTGCTATTTTAATCAGTCAAACACTGTCTGACTAAAACCATTAAAAAACAAGAGGGCCATGATGGCCCTATAGCACTCACCTGAGTATTGGCCCATTGTCGAACTTCTCCGAAATCTTATGGTATTATTAAGATTGCTCAAGAAATGAGGCCTCTGTCGTGTTAATAAGATGAACTATCACTGAAGGTGACTAATACCCCCGCAACACAGCTTTCAAGTGCAAACATTGCATAAAAGAGACCAATTTGACTCATTTAACCTCTGACTTTTTAGTTAGTTTTATAAAGATTGAATAACAAAATAATAGAAATTTTGGAATGAAATGACTGAAAGGGCCATAACTCCGGCGTTACCAGTGGGATCTGGAGGGAAAAAGTAAGAATTATAAATAATAATAATAATAAAATAAAAAATAAAAAAATAAAAAAAATAAAAAAAAATAAAAAATGGGTTTGGAAGTGCGGGGGTGGGGAGTATATGGATGGATATGAATCTGGAAACTTTATTGATATTAACATTCTAAACAAATCTGGTACACAGCTGATAAAAAATGAAGTAGCTACAGATTTAACAAACGAAAACAAGGGCCATGACTCTGTCATTACTAAAAGATCTAGCTTGTTTTCGAACTTGTCCAAGATTTCATTGATACACAGCGATTTGCACAACTAGACATCATACGGATGCTTCCTGGCAAATTTCGTAGAAATCCAACAAGCCTTTTACATGTTTTAGGAGGAGTATATGCAAACAAATGTCATCGAACCATAACGCCTCAAAAGTCATCGAACCAGAACAAAAGCATGTTATGCACAACTAGACATCTTACCGATGCTTCCTGCCAAGTTTCGTCGAAATCCAACAAGGCGTTTAGGAGGAATACCGACGGCAAGAAATATGTCATGGGGCCGTAACTCTGTCAAAAATCAACAAACCGGAAAAAACGCAATAGGTACAACTAGACATCATCCCATTGCTAAGTTTCGTCAAATCCAACACGGCATTTTAAAAAAAATATATTTTTTTAAAAAAACTAAAAAATAAATAAATAATAATAATAAAAAAAAACTAATAAAAAAAATAAAAGTTAAAACAAAAAAAACCTGTGTAAGATTGGTTATGGTTAAGATTGCTCAAGATATGTGGCCTTTATCATGTAAACAAGATGAAACAATGTATTTTCTGAAATTTCAGGGGCCATAACTGTTACTAATCCGATCTGGCCCATTATCGAAAACTTCGAGATCTTATGGTCATATACAGTCTGTTCAGGTTTGTTTAAGATTGCTCAAGAAATGTGGCCTCTATCGTGTAAACAAGATAAAAAAACTAATTCAAGGGCCATAACTCTGGCGTTACTTGTCCGATCTGGCCCATTATCAAAATCATCCGAGATCCTATGATCATATGCAATCTGTTCAAGTTTGGTTAAGATTGCTCAAGAAATGTGGCCTCTATCGTGTAAAAAGCTAAATGTTGAGGAGAGACGACGGACGCCGGACGACAGACGAAGAGTGGTCACAATAGCTCACCCTTTGAACACGAAGTGCTCCAGTGAGGTAAAAGAAACAATGTTTGTGTGGTAGATTTTTGATAAAAACGTGGGTGTGCAGGATTGGCAGACGCGCAGCTTTACTCCACACGACTGAACTACCGAACCTGCCTATCAGTACAAAGGTGAGCCATAACTATATTGTCACCGAGACAAACTGCGATTTCGCGCAAAATGTGAAATCAATTTCTGAAATTGAGGACGCGGGATTTTAATATGAGCTATTTATTCTTCAGTTTGCTAAAACAAACTGATTTTGAAAGTGTATAATTATTAGGTGCCATTTTATTGTTTCGCTATATAAACATGATAAAGGAATCGTGTCCTGGTTATTGTTTCGTCAGAAATAAGAGTTTTCGTATGTTTTTTTATGACATATTGTTCGACCATGATACTGCGCAAAAACATGTTGAATATAAATTCTTCTTGTTGATTACTGCTGGCTTCGCTGCTGGTATTTTATTAAGTAACGTGGCATTCGGTGACAGGGAAGACAAAATGGCTGTTTAATGTCAATATCAATGAATATAAATCGTGTGTTTATTAATGGCAGTTTTGCATTATCATACTGCTGTCGAACATAATGTGTTTTAGAAGAGACAATTTACTTAATGCTATCCTTGCTATCATAAAAAATCACGTAAAATGTACTGAATATATATTACTGATGATTTTCAAACACGCAAATAATGCAGAAAAACTAGCGCAGCGTCACGTGTTTTAAAAAAAAAACACGACTGTCGTGTGACCTTTAATATTTACTGGTGTTCTGGGTAAACACCAGTAAATAAGTATATAGGAGTCACGCCACTATTATCTCCCTTGAATACTCATGCCCTACAGGTGAAGGAGGTAGATTAAATAAAAACAAGTACGCTTTTCTACATTTTACAGGATACATTGATTTAGCTTTACCAGGTTCTAAATCTACAGCATTTTAGGAAGAGATCACAGAAAAATGCATGTTGATATAAGATTTCTAGCTAATTCTGCCTCATTTTACACATCATGGGTCTAATCACCACGGGGTTGTATTTTTTCTAAATTTTGATGTGTCACGCAAACATAAAATTAAAAAATGTTCAATCTGGTAAATATTTGTTAATTGTGTTTTAAATTGAAGATATTGGATCAATGAAGAATTTAAGCATAAATACATGTTGTAAATTTTGTTATCTCTATGTCACGAACAAAAACATTACAATGGAAAATTAATTGTGGTGTGAGACGTATAAGTTTGCACCAGAATATATTCAATTCAATTATTTTTTTCAGCATAAACACAATACAATGTTTATCGCCTGTACCATATTTTAGAGAGTTATGTTGTTATCGTTTTCCAGTACCTGTTTTTACATTTTCAAACCATCATCTATGTTTTTGACATGGATGTGACCTTTGTCTAATAACGCAGCGAAACATTTAATCCATCATGGACCTTTTGATAACTGTGACCTATTTGTCTGGGCATTTTATTCGAATTGAATCGAATTGGGGTTTAAAGCGCATCAACACATGAATGGTGATATGGCGCCTAACAGGAATAAACATGCCAGGCTCATCCTTCATTTACATCAAGATACAATATGGAGAATGGGCCTAGAAATTCCTTACATGCAGACCTGCAGAGTTGCTGCAAATTCTATAGTAGACATTCCATTAACGTTGGAGCAACGTTTCCACGGTTGCATACGCGGTGTCGTGATAAAGACCTTGAATGGGCATGATAAAAAATGACAACATGAATATGAAAGGTGAGTGGGGAGGGGGTGCAGTGTGTGTGAGTGTGAGGATGGATGAGGGGTAAATTTTGGAGTTTTCAGGTTTTCTTCCGTTGTATGAAATATGCTTTTTATTTTATGTCATTGAACTCACATGCTAGTTACCAGTGCAATTGTGACTATGAAACTGACACAAAGGCTTTCAACAAATTCATGCGAAAAGGGTACATTCAAAGACAATTGATTGTTCCGATCAGTCAATCAAGCTTATATCCACTAGAGATTTGAGCAAATTAAACGGTAAACATGTGCTTGAAGCACATGTATTTCCACAAACAACTGTAAAATGCAGTGAAGGCACATGATTCATGTTTGCGGGTACTTGACCCATGGAACAATAGAGGGTGGAGTTAGAAACTGAATATCGAAACTATTAATCCATATACTCTGAGCAAATGTACATACTCATGCGGATATGTGTTTGTATTTAATTTATCAGGTACAGTTTGTATAGTCAATTCCGTGTGCCATGTTTTAATGAGAGACCCTTCGATTACGCATTGTCAGTAAAGTAGTTCTAAACTCCATAGTTACTACTGTACGTTATATGTTACTAAAAGAATGCATAAACGTTGTACAGGACATTAAAGTAGACAACTAGTAAAGCGTACGGTAAATCTGTATAGGCTCAACTATTTACAAATAACGAATGGTACGGTAAAAAAAAGGAGCTATGTATATAACGATCAACAAGTGCTCGTCAACGGGCGAGTAAATAAGTCAATGCGAGTACGAACATATTAATGAACTATAGAGTCTGACTTCTTTCAAATAATCTAAAACGAGAGTGAAATCAATTACATCAAATAACTCTTTCATGCTATCACCTTGGTAGTGTCTTTGTAGCATAGGATCAAAGCAACTTGGTAGTGTCTTTGTAGCATAGGATCAAAGCACCTTGGTAGTGTCTTTGTAGCATAGAATCAAAGCACCTTGGTAGTGTCTTTGTAGTATAGGATCAAAGACGTAAGGTATGCGACACCACAAACAACGTAAACGATTTGATAATTGGAACAGTCTGTGGCAAAAAGGCCGCTGGGAGTTGGGGTCCGGGGTTGGAGAAGTGGGTAGGGTGGGTGAATGGGAGTGGGGTGGGTTGGTGGGTGTGTGGGTGTGGGTGGGGGTATGTTAAATCACTTTCATTTGATATTAAATAAATTCCGTAAAATAATTATTGCTGTTACCATCGTCATTTAAACACATAACTGTAAACTTCCTGTTGTGTACGTAAGTAAAATATTGTTAAAGTCATTTCGTATATTCAACGCCGTACCTATACTATTTTATTAACACTTTCGGCGCTGATGTGATGTCGCCATGCGCCGACTTATGCCAGTCCACACATTTCGCAGCACGTAGCTACAGAATGGATAGTTCCGACATGCAGTTTATAGCTCCGCCCTTTATTGTTCCTGGGTCAAATTCCCACAAATATTGGCCATGTGATCTATTGTATCTTAGAGTTGTTTGTGGTCAACACGTGTTTCTGGTACAGTTGTAAATATCGATTGAACGTTTAATTGACATGTCGCCAGTACTTAGATATCTCCGCCCTATTGTTGATGTCGGAGTATATTGACAATAGTTTATATAACATAGTTACAATCCTTTATACACGTGCTGTTGTTTGTCGGAGTTATCGTTCTGGTTTGATTGGTTGAAATGAATAAATGATTGACAACTGGCAACATGTTAATTGGCTCAAATCTCTTGCGAATATAAGCTTGATTGACAGTCGGAACTATGTATTAATGCGATATATATATTTACAAGGTGAAAAAAGTTTTGGACCAGGACATATAATGGCGCATAAAAAGAAAACCAGTTGACGATTTTAAATATTCTATGTATCAAATCAAAGACAAAAATGTATTCCATTACAAAAAATAAAATAAACAAAACAATAATGTCACCGGTAAATAATCACAGTAGCTATCCGAATGCACTAAGGGTCACTAAAAAAAGTTGCAAAATTTCTCAATAATGAGTATAACAGCCACCATCTCCATGACACACCATGAGCCTGTCCCTGGTCGAATAAACACGTACACTGATCTCTGAACCATGACATTCGACCATAACCGTTATTATCTTGGTTGATAATTGACAATAGATCAACACTCAACAATAATTATCGTTTACAATGAAAGTTTGCAAAAACATAATAATCTTTTTATTAGTTACTCGAATGTCTGTAACTGTTACTTTTTATGGACTTTGCATAAACCCTATGTGTATTCGCGATATTTGTTTAAAATCAAATCTTGTTTGTAATTTAATGTTTCTGGTATCAAATTACCGGGTAGGGAAGACATTGGTTACTAAAAAAAGATACTTTAATTCTGTCCACTAGTTTTATTTTTATATGATTTTATATACCCTGATCCAAAATCTTTTTACCGAGTATATATATATATATATACATACATACTATATATACCTGCATGTTTGAGCGACACTCTTTTATCCAACTGCATAGCATGGGAAATCGCATAGAACCGCTCTACCGTGATGACGACCAGTGTAAAGACACTAAGTTCGCTCGACAGCACACCAAGAAAGCCGGCTACGAGGCAACCAGGGCTACTCTGCCATCGCACCGCATACTTTTCGAATTCCCCTGCAAGGTTAAAACAAATGAATGTTGTTTCACGGCTTATCAACACATTATATGCTATTCAGGGTCGCTACTAGTGTGGGGAAGGAAACATAAGGAAACATAGGAGTCCTGGAAAAAAGATTCTATTCTAACGTATGATTAGATTTCTCTGGTCCATTAAAGCGCTTGAAGAATATACTCTGGTAGACGGGACCGCCGAGATTGCTTGAGGTTTTAACTCGTTTTGTCTTGATTTCAAATCAACCGCTATCCTCTGGGACAAAACCGGCTCCTGTACGTTTTAAACTTTAGGCTTTCAGAACAAAAAGTAAGCATACATTCGCATATATCTGCCGTTTATGAGACTGAACTCATGAAAGATATAATGATCAAGAAGTCAAACATATAAGCAAAGATAAATACATCTGTCGATTAGTATATCCCATACAACTTAAGGCGTTGTACTCTGTGTGACCCTGATATTGGCGACGAATTTCGCTATCTTAAAATGCACTAATTTCGACCCTCTGCATACAAAATACATTCCAGGCTATTTTTATCGTCACACAATTGTTATCAAATATAAGGAGCTTCTAACTCATTCTTCATCCAAAATTCAAATCAAGCTATGTGTTTTCCTTCGTCCGAATTCTATTACAAACGGTTAAGCAATACATATAGATATAACAATCGAAGAGTAAAAGTAGCACTCAAGGACGACAGTCAACCAGAAACACACACAGAAACAAAGAACAACTTTAGAGATGAATAAAAGGCCAAATATGACATCACAAACTCAAAAAGGTTGACAATAGGGCTACCGCCTTGGAACGGCCAGGGGCAAAAAAGGCCGCTGGGGATTTAAACCAAGTTCTAGGGTGCACCAAACAAGGCAGCATTAATAGGCAATACAAGTAAAACATGAATATCCTCGTGTATATATAAATACAAAAAAACACAAAGGCAAAGAAAGCCGCAAAGAAGGTACTCATTGACTTGGCAGAAACCAGAGCAACAGGAGAACACACCATTGAGGGTTCGACAAGACACGATTGCAGACAAACATCAAACGTCAACTCCTTTTGGGCTTTAGGTAGACGACATCATAGGGTCCACAGCCTGTCCGATCATCGCACAATTAAAGAGAAAATCATGATGGTGAACTTTAAATGGCATACCACCAAGCATGCAGTGCGTTGTAAAATGATAAGGTCATACTCTCTTCTGATAAACCTTTTAACAAGTTTAACAAAGATAGTATGAAAGTGATCATGACCAAGGATCTTACGAAGTTTGTTAATCACGTCACCATAGAAGTCAAGTTGTGATAATCCTTGTCGCAAAAGAGTTCTTAAATTACTGTGATATTCATATATTTGGAAAGAAGATTAGGGTTTCGATAATAAAATTGTGCAAATGTTTTACGAAGTTTATGGTAACGGTAACCCTGGTGGAGTAGCTTTTTAGTTATACAACGATTACGAATAGTAAAGTCCTCAACTCGAGTATAAGCTCTAGAAAAAACGAATAAATTGAGACACATAGACCCCATAAGAAGTTGCTCGGGGAACATCCCCCTCTAAATGGGGATAATTAATATCAACATTAAAATCATCTCTCTTATCATATATTTTGCTAATTATTTCACCATTTTCAATGGAAAGATGTAAATAAGTTTATATATATACACGCTTAACATTCAAAGCTGCAATGTTATTCCATGCAACTCTTATCCCCTTAACTTTTCCCACCATATCAAGTGGGATTTGAGTGTGTGTGTCTGTGTGATTATTTTTAATTCATAATTAGCAATTGTATAATTTGTTGTCTGCGTTATTATTCTCTCATGTTGTAATTCATGTTGCCTGAGATTGAACTGTTTCTATTCCGTTCTGTTCGGGTAAACTATAAGGCTGTCATTTCCACCGCTTGTCTGACACATTTATTTCGAGCTTTTAAAACTGATAACCATTTCGTTGAATTTGAAACAAAAGAATTAGTATATCAGTATGAGGCCATTATTGCGTTTATAGATTTTCTTATTTAAAATGTGCCAGGAACATTTGATTCGTAACTATCGTTTTACCTAACACGTGTTCGTCAAAACATATAAAGCGATTTTATGTTTAAGAGGAAAAATTGATTTACCATAATTCGGTTTATTTTATATTTCTAAAAAAATAAAAAATAAAATGCATTTCCCTTATTCTCAAAGTTTAGCTCGCGGCGAAGATTTACTTGACCTTTTCCAAAAGAAAAGGCCCCGTGAGACCAAATGGAAAATAAAGTAAGACACCAGGGCCCGTATTCATAAAGCGACTTTACATATATTTAAATATCCTCTTCTCAGGGACACAACAAACCATATATTTTAAGATAAATATTTATCTGTATGTTTTATTTATCCATAACCTTATTAACATTATTAAGACAACGTCTTAAATCGATAGAAAAATGTGTTTATTTTTTTATGAAATTTGACTTAAGATATTGCTAAGAAGCTTAATGAATATGCACCTAGAACTTGCAAACATTGATTACATATATAGCTTATTTGCTGAAATATCTTTGTTTCCAATATATTTTCACAACATGAGCATTGTGTTAATGCTCTTCTTACTGGCATAAATATATGGCCATAAATGTGCTGGTCAAAATAAGATCATGAAGTTCACGTTGTCATCCATGTGGGAACTATTCTCATAGTGTCTGCTTTCAACTGAATTTCCCATTCGTATGGTAGTTTAATATATCAAACCACTTTCCTTTCAATCAACATGCTACACGAGTCTCTTCGATACGAATGTTTCTTTTAAATTTTAGATAAAATCGTATTAGATCGTTTTCGAGTTCAACACGTGGCCGATGTTAAATGTTCAAATCTCTATTAACATGTGTATTAGGTAAAGAGGGATACTTTAAAACACATACGATAAATGCTAGATCACACCTTTTAACTATTTTCTCGATGTCAACCATTGTCTTGAACAAAACAGATATTGGTCTGCGTAGCATAATTTTGAATAATTACTCGTAGTAACATACCCAGTGTTGAAGCGTCAACAACCGCCAAAAAGCCGAGATATACGCCCATGCATAAATCGGACATAGCTAGATTGCAGATAAGGAATCGTGTAACGTCCATCTTAGACCTGCTGGTTATCGAGACGAACAACACGGCACCGTTTCCCAGAACAGCCAGCAGGAACACGATCCATACACCACATCTCAGTGACCACCAACCAAACAGATCGTCACACGGCAAAAATGGTCCTGAAACATATAATGATAGATTTGATAATAAAGCCTTTAAATAGACTGTTTGATAACAGTTGTATAAACTGGCACTAAGCTATATAATACCGCTATGAATACTTTAATATATCAATATTCTACTGAAACAGCTAAACCAAATGGTCATGCCATTTAACGGATGCCGTATGAACTGACGGCACGAACTGTATATTTACTTTTCCCAGTACAGTAGCATAGAATGTATTAGCATCTTTTGATAAGTTTCAACGCGTCCAATGGCGTCATTGTCAAAAACAATAATCCTCATCAATATCACTAGGATAATCAATACCTTTACAAGTAAGTTTTCAATCTTGAATTTGTGGTTCTGTTCAGAACAGTATCGATTATAACCTGGCGGAGATATCTTTGTTTACTCTGTCCCGTTTTCTGGGATGACAATAGGGTGAGTGAGGTTTGGTGCACCCTAGAACCTGGTTTAAACCCCAGCAGCCCTTTTTGCCACTGACCGTTCCAAGGCGGTAGCCCTATTATCTACCTTTAAGCCATAGTTTAAGTACTGTAATATTTTAGCAAACAATTTAGTTTAAAGCTATCTTTAAAATATTTTAAAGCACATGGGAAGATAAAGTACCTTAAAGCTACATACACTATACTTAAACAGGTACTAACTCATGGATATGAACGAGTAACAGGTGACGTAGTTTCAGTTCGACATACATCCAAAACATCGGTATATGAGCTCGATGTCGGTGCATACACTATCACTAACAATTTTTATCACAGAGAAAACATATGGTTTCCGATTATATTTCACGAAACAAAATCGTTGCCAGGAATGGTATTTGAACAAGAGACCTTGTGCTTTCTTGTGTTCCTGAATATATGACGGCATATTCACTAGACAGCCGATATTTTTTGGTACGTTGTTGCATTTTAAACACTAAATAGGCACTGCGCATTAATTAGACTAGCACACACGCGTACACACTTATTAACCGCTTTATAAAAAAAGGAGATAACATTATTTTGGGACGGAATACTAGTTTCAATTTCATAAAATAGATGGAGTATTACACCACGCAAGGTTAATATATAGTGCGACTTGATGGGCTATATACTGATACATATATTTTTTCATGATAAATAATACTAAATATGCCATATTCTTAAGAAGTGCTAATGGTTCTATGGTTAGACGACTGACCTTAAATTAGCAATAACTTTAAGTAGAATATCGCTAAAGCCGGTGCTAAGAGGCGTGAGAGGTGTTGCGTCGTATTCTTACCTCAATAAAAACGAGTTTGCTACTTGTCTGTCTTGTTTGTGTTTGTTGCTTCCAAGGGATCACCTTTTCAGTATTTTTTTCTACATGTTTCCGTGTTCCTCCTGTCATTTTAAAAGTCAAAGCTTTTCTTCCAAACAATAACGACAAAACGGCATTAATGTCCAATTTAAACATTCGGCACTCATCTATTCATCTATAACCAAGCTAATGCTCGTAAAAAATTCCGAAAGGTATCTTGAACACTATCAGTAAGTCTCATTTGGCACTCATCTATTCATCTATTAACCAAGCTAATGCTCGTAAATCATTCCGAAAGGTATCTTGAACACTATCAATAAGGCTTAGCCTTTATCGTAAAGGTTACAAAGTAATTTTCAACATTTGCAATGCGTACTACGACATGAGGCTGAGATAAGCGGGTGTAGCTGTCAATAAATACTGAAAATGGGATCCACTGGAATCAAGTGACAGAAATAAATGAGAAAAGCAGCAGGCTCGGTTTTAATGAATCTATTCACATGGAAATATAAGGCGCACCACCTATTACGTCCCACGTCAATATGACATTTAAATTAATTTATATTATATATCAATTTTATTCTAAAGTTTAAGATGTAAATCAGAGAAACAGCGTACAGAAATATTGTAACAATATTCCGTTAGTTTACCACAGAGTAATTTATATATATTATTTTCAACAATATCAAATTATATGTGTAAACACCTCTGTATTACTTAATATCAGTTTCGATTTTGTGTTGTTGTAAAAGGCAACGTAGGTTCAATTTACTGTTAGTGTATATATGTTACAGAGTAATGTTAGTGTACCACAGAGTAATATACAGACATTTGTTTTTCAACATATCAAGCTTTAAATGTTAACACATCTTCAGCCCTTTTTTCTGTCTGTGACGTCATATGCCTGTATTCATTATTAACATTGCAATTCATGTTTGTCGTTTTGCGTGTGTTAGGGTTTACTGTGTTCTGTGAAAGCTGTATTTCCTGTTCGACTTTATACTCATTTTAATTCTTTTTCTTGCCATTTTCTGTTGCTGTTTCAAATATAAAATATATTTAATTTGTCCTAAAAATTATTTTATCCTTCTTGAAAACAAACACTTATTCTGTAAAATGCGTGATACTAAATCCAAATATAGAATTGTAATACATATAAATATGAATACTAAAGGAATACATATTGAACAAAAAATGTTTAGAAAGCCTTTTTCGGGACATAGCTTAAACATATGGACATTACATTATGGACCAATGTTTGAAGATATCAGAAATCCTAGACAAGGATACGATTTCCAAAACATTGTGTTATTCTATACTTTTCTAATTGAAGTTTCAGTATTACCGTCCATATATTAAAAACAACTTATGTTATTTTACAAACGTATTGCATTAAACAAATTGACATTGACAATGGTTGCCCATTATGTTATTGTTTAAAAACATCTGAAATGTGTTCACAAACATTTGTTATTTTCAATTCTAACACGACCTCCGCAGTCTTTCATATACACAAAGAAGAGAAACAGCTGTATGGTATTCTACGATAAAATACAGCTGTTCCATTAATTCCCAGCGTATATTTCATCCGTTGTAAGCGCCACGTTACATGACGTCACTTGGTAAATATACGTCGCGAAGACTCAACAGTAATTTTAATGATATGTTAATTACAACAAACTTGCCATGCTTCCAAACCGTGGACCCCCCCCCCCCCCCCCCCCCCCCCCCCCCCACCCCCGCATTAGTACATATAACATTAATAAGAATAATAAGCATCTTGAACAAGGTGAAAACGTTTGACGTCATACAGCGCAAGCAATGACTTAGCGCAAGCTATATGACGTAAGCAATGACTTAATTGTTTGTCACGTGACTACTAGTGTATTGAAACGCAGAACTTAGCATACGGGGGCGCCAAATGGAACGGTCTGTAAACATAGCAGCCTGATTACCTTGACCTCCGAGATAATATATAGTGCCCCAACAATTGCGTAAACAATGGGTATATTGTTGTTAGAATCGAAATAATAAATACGTACCTGTATTTTATCGGTGAATAAAATACAATTATGATTTCGGATGCGTAGTAATTAAATCACGAGTGCGTTATTTCTTAAACAAAAATGTTCCAAGTTTCGTAATTTTAAAATTACCTCCATTTTCTTTGAAATGAGAACTATTTTCGATTTACCTATAAACGTATGTTTAATTCAGATTTGCTTTATTTTTATCACTGAATTTACAATGACTTTGTAGAATTATTAATGGTCATATCTATGTTACCTTATCATCGATCCCGAATATACACGGCTTTGTATCTCGTTAATGGAAATGACAAGCATTGTATGACTTGTGCTAAATTTATTTTGCTCAGTATATATTTTATGACTGATGCTGAACGCATACCTGGCATTGGCCTGCAATCCACCGGTGGCTTTGCTCTGACCATATTTTCAACATCAAAGATGGAGGGAAGTTCGTCATACGATTCGTTGCTGTCCGTATCAATTATAATTCCTTGGCTTGTTTCGTTGGTTGTGTAGTCGTCGTATATTGGGTAGATGGGATACGGATATGCATAATTGTACGATTGATTGTCCGCTGGCGAAATGAAAGACAAAGTTTAACATGATTTAAATTAACTTTACGTACCATATGAAAGCTTATTAGGTTCTTAGTCCCATCTCTGATGTGTTTAACAATAATTTCTTATCATAATGGTGTCTCGGCTCCGAGAAAGGTTATGGGCATCGGCTCCGTTTAAGATGTGGGTTTATTTCAAACGATGTAATTTGAAGTCGATTTCAGAAAAGTAATTTACAGAATATCTCTTATTACGGGTTGCATCGTTAATGACACGATCAACCGAATGACAATGTTAGCCATGTTTCAATCGTAGAACATTTAATATCTCTCTTATGAATATATTTGTATGCAAAAACGCAAAAACGCCATGCCAAGGCAATCATCTTGAAGTTTGAAGATGGAAAAAATGTTTGAAGGTGGAAAATCCAAAAAGTGAAAGAAAACAAGTTCAATACAAGAAACACAATACATTATTCTAATATACCCGCACTATATAGCCTAGTTTAAAATATCTCGTTTATATTCAATGATATTTGTAACGTTAGGAGAGTAAGCAAAGCAATGCGAAAGATTTCAGATGTGTGCGTTATTTTCACATTTTAGGGGTATTAGAATAGAAATAGAACATCCTTTACGGTGAATTATCTTGTATGGCACATTCTTTATCTAACACAACCTTGCTATCCTATTGGTACGCGTAAAATATGCGACTATTAAATAGGCATAACGTTTTATAATAGGTACTGTAATGTTTAATTTTGAAAAAGGATATCAGTGCATTTTCAAAATGTCAGTTCAGTTAATCATATTATAAGCGATTCTCTTATCTTGGATGCTTTAACGTGTTTTTACTATTACAAAATACACTATTCACTTGTTCATATGAATTGGCAAGAAGGTAAATTATGAATATGTTATATTGAAAAAAACATAATGTACAACAGAATATTTATTTATGTCTTAACTCCTTAACATTTAACATCTTAATTCTTGCTAATGACAAGGAACTTTGGGTGCTTGACTTCAAATATGTACGGAGACGATAATAACATGGTTTGTGTCCACTTACATCTTGGCCAGAATCCTGTGGTGTTCGGATTTTCCAACCATGTTATCTTCTGGTCAAATGTAAACGCTCCTTCTGGACTTTCCATCTGTTTGAAAAGAACATATCGCTTAAAATACCAAAAACAATTGATATTTACATTTTATTTTCAATTAAATGTGACGGATGTGTAATTTAATCCCGTTATACAATTTATTTAACGAAAAACCGACACAAACATAGTTTAGAAGATACATTACGTGGTCCGAGTATTAACTTTTATACCCCATCCAACCCCTTCTCCAAGAAGGAAAACGGTGTTGGCTGGGGTATGAAATAAAACCTTAATTTCGGCTTGTTTTTAAACGTGTTTTATTGTCGAAATATCCGTTATAAAATCCTGCTAATATAAGCATTCCCATCACTTAATGGAATTAAGGCGGGAGCACGTAATGTGAACAATTTACTAAGGATACAACTATTACGAACTATAAAGCATACTCTATTGTTTGACATGATTTCTTCATTAAGCTGGTCTTCTTTGTAAATGTGTGTTTATTAACACATTGTTAATAACTCTTATAAGTTTACGCTCTTTCTGATATGAGAATACTGTGTAAAATGAAATAAGACCTGACAGTCTTTAATAGGCTAAGAGTGAGATTTGGTGCACCTTAGAACCTGGTTTAAACCCCCAGCGGCCTTTCTTGCCACTGACCGTTCTAACTGAAAGCGGTAGCCCTCTTGTCAACCTTTGTGTGTTTGTTATATCTTATCTTGCATTTTATTCATCTTTGAGAAATATTCTTGCGATATAGAAACTCGTGCGTAATCTTGCGATAGAGTTTCTTTCTCACGAATGAATTATTTTCCGTATCATGACAACAATGTTAATTAAACCATTTATATACTTTCCAGTGAAATAGTGGGTTTTATGATTAAAATAAAACCTTATATTTTCATTTTTTATATTTTCACTGTGAAAATATAAACAATGATGTCACGCAACTGTTGACTTGTTGGCGTCATTCATTGACGTCATTGTTCTTGCGCGTCAATTTTATATTCTTTTTATTAGATCTAAGACAATTTCTAAGGTTGTTAGTATATAATAAAAAGAATATTGGTTTTTTTGTCGTGAATAAAGAATTTATTTTTATCTCGAAGTGACGAAACTCAAATGTTTCCACTCGCTAAAGTACTCGTGAAAATATGTTTTCTCACTTCTCGATGAAAATAAATGCTATATTCACTCCAATCCAACAAATATCCTCTATATATATATTCTGTGATGACTTTCTTTCCAATCTTCTTTTGATACACGTATTCCTTCTTCTGTAACTCCTTTGTCGACAGCGTGGAGTAATACATACATATCGTGACGTCACTCACGCTGTTTGACGTCACGATATTGCTGCACAGGCCCAGGATGGAACCGTCCTGTAGACGACAATGGATGGTGGTGGGGTGGGGTGGGGTGGAGTGGGGTGGGTTCAAGGGGCATTTCCAGCATTTTGTGGTTGCATATAGGCATTCCAGGACCACTTCTTCAAATTCAGAAGTTTTTAACAGTTCTTCAACCTGCTAAGAAAGTAGTTCCTAAACTCTGGCTACTGTGCTATCTTGCACACTAGGCGAGATAGCACAGTAGAGGAAGAGATATGTTATAGATTTTCTCAAACTGGGAAATTTCTATAATTCATCACAGAATATAATGAGTTATTATTGTCATTTGCATATTAAGCTATTTATTTTTGGCATAATTAAAAAACAGACAAGAACAGAATAACGAACGGAAGAAATGCGGCATTTTGAATGACAGTAGTCGAATGTATCAAACTTACCGAATAAATTGACCAAATGGCAAATACAATGCTTTTGAAGGTTTAATCTAGTATTTAAAATGCATAATTCAAAATCATTCGGACATGAAATTCTTGTAACAACGCTAAAGGTAACAATTCCGCTAAAGGTAACAACTTCAACGCTAAAGGTAACAACCTCCGCTAAAGGAAACAATTATTTCTACCCCTAAGGATTACAACGTTTACACCGTAGTTGCCATAGTAACCATGGTAACTAAACAGAACCCGTTTACTCAATTTTCATTGAAACTGTAGATATTGAAACAATTGTTACCTTTAAGCTGAAGAATTAAGCCTGCCCTACACGTTTAGGTGCAAACATTTAAAATTAACCAGCTATTGACAATCAAGCAAACCTTCAGGCACAGAACCAGACTCTGTAATGACACATTATTCAACTCGATATACATAAATTTGCAGGAATTAAACTAAGACCTGGGGGAAATTGCAATGTTATACCATTTCAGTCTGACTTTAGCCTGATTTATTTAGAAAATGGGTTTTCGCTGTACTATAAACGGATTGTACCCATGAGTCTCCTATATTTCTTTGTTTATGGTACAGTGCGGATCTACTGTGTCGTAGCGTTTGGGTGCCGTGATTTAACTACTGAACTTTCCCAAACATTAAATTTCGTTCCAGGATGTAAAACATTTATCGCGTATGCAAATGAAAGATGGTCAAAAGTATTCGTACAAAAGGATACTTCTCATGGTTAAGTGATAGTAAATGTTTCAGTTTGAAAAAAATCTTAAATACTGAAATATAGCCCCACTTCATTTTGTGAAAGTGGGGTATTAATACAATCTTGATTTGAACAACAAATCATCGGAATGAAAATATCTGGCGTCTTTAAAATGTACTGAGTATACAACAATGTTTTTTGAATCTATATAGTCATTGTCTTTACAACAAATTGATAAAGGACACCATTCTTATTTTCCAAATTAAAGGTCCTGCAGACCATCCGTTTTGATTTCGTCCGAACAAAAAGTGATATTGATATCATTGATACTGAGAAAGGGATTCTTTGGAAGCAGCAAACACAAACAAGAGATAAAAGTAGCAGACTCGGTTTTATTGAGTTTGTTTAAAGGTTTAAATTTTAGTCTTAAGCGATACATTAATTTATTTATGCTTAGTAATGCAAAAGTGTATTTTTATCAGTGAAATAAAAACGGTATTTCTTCACTGCCGGAACTATCTATATCATCTGCTTGGAAATGCACCAGTTAAAGTTTTTCAAAAAATTGGTCAAGCATTTTAAGAATAGTTTTCATTTACAGTGGAAATTTCAGTTTGCTATGTTTTCAAAAAAAAGTTGTTTTCAGAAGGCTGGTTTTGAAAGTTACATTATTAGACTGGAAATAAATTTACTAAAACAATAAGTCGTAGTTTTTGCAATCGGTTAGGTATTTTAGAAGTTCTGCGATAAGGACTATCACAAGTCTGACTTCTACGGTACCGTCATGTAGTTTACACATTTCGTAAGATCTTGATCATGATCATGATCACTTTCATGCAATCTTTATTAAGCTAAAAGAGGTTATGACCCTATCAATTCGCAAAGCACTGCATGTTTAGTGGTTGACCCATTTACTGTTCGCCAATATGCTTTCCTATTTGATTGTGCGATGACCCGACAGACTGTGAACCGTATGATGACGTCTACTTAAATTTTCAAAGGACGGTAGCGTTTGATGCTTGTCTTCAATCTTGTCGGGTACCCTTAATGGTTTGTTCTCTTGTTGCTCTGGCTTCTACCAATTCAGTGATTATTTGCTTTGTGGCTTTTTGTACTTTTCTGTTTATCTTCATATATAAATGATCATCCATTTGTATGCTTTCTTTGCCTAATAATGCTGCGTTGTTTGCTAGAGAATATAACCTGGCGGGGATATCTTTATTTACACTGTCCCATTAATGGTGGTGACAACAGGGTAAGAGTGAGATTTGGTGCACCCTAGAACCTGGTTTAAACCCCTATCGGCCTTATTAGCTACTGACCGTTACAAGGCGGGAGCCCGATTGTCAACCCTTTTATGTTTGTGATGTCCCATCTCGCCTTTTATTCATCTTTGTAAGTATTGTTTATTTCAATGCGTGCTATTGATTGACCGTTGTCCGTGAATGCTACATTTTCTGTTCGACTTTTATAGCTATCTTTAAGGTGAATTAAAAAACTAATTTGACCATCCTGAGCCGATGACGTCGCTAAAATTTGTATTTGTTCTTCATACAATTTGATTATCAGGCATTAAATAGAAAAGAAATTCGTTGTTTTGTCGTGAATAACATTTTTCTTACATCTCGAAGTGATCAAATTTCAATAAATTAAGAATCAAACATAGAACAATGCAATCATTTGAAAAGGGACAATTTGAAATAGTGTTAACATTGTTGTCTTTTTTTTTCAACTCTGAGCATGCTATTTGAACTATCAACATGTAAGTATTGCTAAAATGAGATATAGCGTACTATAGAAACCACAGCGTCAAAACGCAATGGCATCGTAGGTCCGCTAGTACTACAAACAAAGAGCAATATTTATTTAATTATACAATGAAAAAGACAAAATACAACAGAAAGGGTGGTGAAGACAGAGTTACCGACTTGGAACAGTCAGCAGGCAATACAGGTTAGCTTGAAGCGATTTTATGTGTACACAATCCTCATGTGTACACAATCCTCGCTATTATCCTGTCTCCAGACCCACATAGACAAGACAGTGTAAAAAAACTACATCGCATCAAAAGGAATTCTCTGACAATAAAGTCCACATCCAGAGAAACTAACAAAAGCAACACTAAGATGTTGTAAAGCTATATAAAATACGAAATAAGAAACATCGCAGGATGTATCCAGAATTGTACTGAACAACCACAGCAGTTGCAGCCAAAGAGAAAACCAATCTAGGGTACGACCAGAAAACCCGAGGGACGAAAGCTCATGCATCTTCCTCCCGAGGTGGGGGTTTCAGTAGGTGCAATCATGGAGTCCCAAGAGATTGTCCAGTCATCGTACAAGGGAAACGTGAAGCATAGTGACTGACTGTAGAGGGGTCAAACACTAAACATGGAATGCGTTGTAATAATAAAGGGTCATATCCTTTTCTGACGAATTTCGAAACACGAAAAATGCACAAAAGAAAAGCTGTTCCATGCTTTTGGGTATCGATCGATCATCCACATGTTAGTATTGTAAATTCAAAACGATCGCATATAAATTGACATATCAGAACACGTTTCATGATTTGTTAATCAGAGAAGCATTGAAGAGAGATGCCTCCCTGGTTTAAAATGTCCCACAAATTGGGTTGGAATTAAGATATCCGCAAGCGATTTATTGTGCGCTCGCTTCGAGTATTATGAGAGTTTTTCGCCAGATTTATGTTATTTCTGACTGACTTTGCTTTAAAACAGAACTCGGTTTAATATAGCTTGCCGAATGTGATTGACATTAATGATCCAACTGAAAATTGGGAAATGTTTAGAGTGCGCTCGATGTCACTGACATCGATACTATTTAATTGTAAAAAGTACTCACCACGTCAGCATTTAGAATGTATTTGTAAAGAAGCCATTTAAGCAAACGCATTTGCGGTATAAAATACGTTTAAAAAGTTTTCGCAGAACACAGTCAACCAAAAATACACTTACAACATAAACAAAACAAGGAAAATGCTAAGTAAACGACACCACAAGCAAACACTAATTAAAATTCAATAGTACCTCCTTAGATCTTCTAATGAATGCACAGCAGTGGTACGCGTATGCCAGTGCCATTGTAAGTATATTTGGCAAGGCATCAAACGGAGGAGGTTCTAATAGTTCCTTATTATGAAATGTCTTCAGATGACGAAGATTCTGCAATCCTTTCGTGGGAAGGACTGCAAACTTATTCTCCCCAAGGTTCCTGAAATTAAAGATTGTAAAGGTTCTTAATAAGTAATTAGTATCAATATTGAACAAAGAACACTGCAAAGCAAGTTGTATATCATATATCGACACGATGGTGAGACATTGGAATATTTGGATTTACTTTGATAGACGTTGATACCTTAGGCGGATTTTTTTAAATATAATGACAGTTATAAGTATTAGAATGACATATTTATATTTCGTTATATTCTAAGTATGACTTCTAACTATGTTTTGACAGAAAAGCTGTCTACTTCCATACGTATAGCTTCCCTGGATGTTGATTTTATTGTAATTGTCTTTTATGTTTACACTTTGTCAATTTGGACGCTGAAGACATGCAAATAACGAGGTCATGTACACATAGATTTAAGCTAACCAGTTGGCCATATTGCCTACTGACCATTCAAAGTCGGTAACCCTGTCTTCAACACTCTTTATGTTGTGTATTATCCTTTTAACTAACTATTCAATATGTTAATTTGATTTAGTTGGTTTGTGGTGAAGTACAGACATGTTGTTATGGTTTCTATAGAACCATCTTTCTCTTTTTATTATCCCCGCACTTTTAAAAAAGGGAGATATTGTTCGTCCGTCCGTCCGTCCACGTTTCTATGCGTCCATGCTTCCGTGATTCCGCTAGTACGCTCGTCAGTCCGTTTAACTGACACTATCTCCTCCTACACCACTAGGTACGAACATAGAACGTTGGTATATGATTTGAATATAATTAGATGTTCGTATCTCTCCCGGGGTCAAGGCAGGGTGTTGGAAGTAGGTTTTACTTCAAGTACTCTTAAATGCTTAATGTAAGAGCGTGACATTTTGTACGAGGTTTTTCTTGGGCTCCCTGGGTCATGACTTGGCTGGACTTGGTGGGGTAGGCGGGTGTCAAACTTTGTTGTTTTTTTTCCAAATTGGGCCATATTGCAATATCAAACGGAATGCTATTACAACAGGAGTGCACTGATGCATACACATATCCAACGGTCATTTTGGGTGGGGATGAGGGGTGAACGTGTTTGTCCATATTTGAAGCTTGTTTTATCCTGATTCTCTGTTTGCAATACAGACTTCAAACCTTCACCGTGTTATCATTGGTTCAAGTTTGAATACATGCCATTAATTAAAAGGTGCAAGGTTATGCTCTCCTACACATGGAGGAAATACAGAAAACTACCTGTCTACGTAATAGGCTGTTATACATGTTATATGCAAAATGTATTATTAGTTAAGTTTTGTATTTTGGAGAACAATAAGCAGTTACATATCTAGTTATGTCAGTTGATCTATTCATTTTTGTTGTTGTATTTTTCATGTTTACTTTTGTTATACCTATTAACTTAGTTGTAAAATCAATAATGCAATTGATATTTCTATTGTGACTAATAAGTCTCATTAGGCTGGGTATATTATACCGTATTGTTTTGTATATGTAATATTTTGTAACGATGTTATTTGTCACTTTAATAAAATAATAAAATATATATGTGATATCTTACCATCGACTGCTCTAGTTACATACGTATTGCTTGGGGCGCTTGTCTCAGCCAAAGGTTTTTTGGACTTTTAAGATAAAATTAATCTATCACCTAATAAGTTATATATAAGTGAAACAGACATTTTTAGTGGTAAATCAGAATACATTACTTTTCAAAATCGGTTGAGAAATAAAAATGTGCGAAAGTTGTTTTTGATGGGTCAAAATGTTGCAGCATGAAACATTTGAAAAATATTTTCTTTTAGAATTTTTATCCAAAAATGTTTTAAAATTGTTGGATATTAGTAAATTAAGACACTCTGAAAGTTTTATAGCAACATATGAAGTATTACTGAATTAATTTGACATTTCTTAATTTTCTGCTGTCCCATCAACAAGGAATTTACATTGGAAAAGCCCCATCAAAAAATCATTTTGGTTGTAAAATATTTATTTCTCAACTGATTTTCAAAAGTAAAGTAGTTTTATTTACCACTAAAAATGCCAGTTTTAATGATATATAACTGATGTACGTATTATTTAAATTGCTCGTGTTACTGCTGAAAAAACTTTGGCTGAAACAAGCGCCCCAAACAATAGTACCGATTACTTACAGGTCCTCCAGATTTGATAAACTGGCAAACGCATTCGGATGTATATAAGCGATCTTATTATGTGACATGTCTCTGAAATAATAGTAAAATACACACATATAGGTTTAACATACATGAGACGTTCACGAATACATTGTAATACTATAGTCATGATTAACACTTAACCCCCTACATATATATAATGGACTGTTCTTTCTTTGAATTAAGTCCATTCTATTTATTTGACAAAATTGTGTTTTGGGAAAATGACTGATCAGAGCTGGACATTGTAAACCCTGATCAGCCTGCGAGTTTCTCGCATGCTGATCTGGGTTAACAATGGTCCCAAAGGCTATTATAGTCGTGCATAGCGGGTTAAGGGTTAAATAGCACCAGGGTCTCGCCAACTGAAATGTTCTTTTAAATGTGAAAAAAATGCTGGAATTACATATAAAAATAAAACTTAATCCTCCGTAACGATTTTCTTAAACAAAATGACGTATACATGGGTCCGTATTCATAAAGCTTCTTAACAATAACTGAAGTCAAGTTTTATCAAGTTTTTAATTCTCGTTTCTATCGATTTCAGACGTTTTCTAAATTTTGCTAATAAGGCTATTGATAAATAAAACATACAGATAAATATGTCTTAAAATAGATGGTTTTTAGTATCCATAAGAGGTTGATAAGGATATTTAAAGATATGTAAACATCTTAAATGTTGACTTAAGCAATAGTGTCCACTTAAGTTGCTTTATGAATACGGACCCTGGTAATGTCTATAAAATGTTCACAGACGGTTTGAATTTCATAGACGGTTTTATTATCAAATTTATAATGAATTATGTTATGTAACACACAATCAGACATACGACATGACATTCATTAGATACAACCGCAAATATAGCTGCCACGTTACCTAACACAGGCTTGAGTGGGAGTCTTACGTTAATGCCATAACTATACTGAGCGAAAACAAATTAGCAAGTTTTTGTTGCACTCTGGAAATTATACATTTTTGGTTGTAAAATCAAGAAACTACTGTCATAGACATAATATTTTATTAAGCACACATCGATAACTGTCGAACATCTTAACGTAACGAATAAATGAACGCAGGGGTCAAGCCCGTAAAGTCCCAAAATGTCAGTATATTATTTCATCTAAAAAACTTGCTAAACTTTTTTCCCTCAGTATATATAGATATAGATTACAAAGGTGAAGTAAGTAATACCATCAAGTTTCTAGTATTAAAACACAAACCAGCCTTATCTGCGATTGTGGAATAAGATACATTGAAACATTCTAGTTTGTGTAATTCTTACAAATATCTGTACAGTCGAGGGGAATCAAAATAAATCAATAAAACACCAAAAACGCAGGCACATTATAATGGATGCATGATACATGAAAAAAACGTATTACTTACAAATATTCTAGTTTGTGCAGACCCACAAAAGCCTGATCCGTTATGGCTCCAATATGGTTGTACGCCAAAATAAGATCTTTCATACGATCCAGTCCCTTTAGTGGGGAGTTGTCGAGTGTAGATATATCGTTGTGACCTAAATTGCTGTAGAAAAAAACAACACTATTATATAATTTAGACACTTAGACAAGAGTGAACATGCATGTTTCCACTCGGCGAAATGGCGTTTAGTAAGTAAGTAAACAAGTAGGTAGGTAGGTAGGTAAGTATAAAACGGAATGAAGGAACGGAAGTAAGTAAGTAAGTAAGTAGGTAGGAAGGTAGGTAGGAAGATATAGTCATATACTTACAGCAAGGTCAGCTGAGAACAGTTTGACATGTTAGGTATCACTGATATTTTGTTTGAGTGCAGGTCACTGAAATGTATAATATTACAATATCATTAAACATTTTGTTTTGTTAAGGTAATTCCACGCTTTCTGGAGTTTTATCCTCCCCAATATTCGACACTCTTCTACAACACTACCATGTCACTTTATTCATAACTTTCACATGACATCATTAAAATAATTTGACGAATCAGTGATAAATAAAATAAAAGACCTCCACATTTTTGTAGTTGGTAAACTCGGTGTTTATCTTTGGTGCTCAACTGACTTTAGCCCTTTATAAAACTAGTTTGTAGTGATAATTATATTAAAAGCTTTATTGTTTGTGTACATCTATGTATCTTCTTTTGGTGTTGTCTGATTTTAAAACACCAATATGGATACATTTAGTTTAAATCATGGTCTTATATTTTCATTGTTCATATAAAGATTGAGGATAATGTCCGAGTAAACCCCTTTATCTTCACCTACTGAATATCTCAACCTACCGGAAGTTGACCGGATGAGAAAGTTATGAATATTTTAAGATATTAAACTATTCTTAACATGCATTTGTATGGCAAGCCGTTTTCACATTTAATCACTATTTAGCGATATTGCCAATTCAATTAATAAATAATTATCGATATCAATAATTAATTAGCGATATCAAAAAATTCAAAAATTGAATTATCGATATCGCTAATTCAATAAGCGATATCGCAAATTCAATTTCAAATATCAACAATTAATTTTCATTTCTGGATATCGCTAATTTAGTTTTTGATATCGGTAATTGAATTAACGATATCACTAATTCTAATACTGATATCAAAAATTGTATTAGCGATATCAATAATTGAATTAGCGATATCCAGAATTGAACGAATTTGCGATATCGGTAATTCAATTTTCGATATCAAAAAATCATTTCTTGATATCGGTAATTCAACTTCAAGAATCACAATGAACGCTCCCTAGTTTAGATTTTCAATCCCAAAATTCAACATTCCAAAATGTCCGCAGTTTTATCAAGGATAGACCGCAACTTGGTAGAAACTGAGACACTACATTGTAAAATTATGATAACTCCATCATTGAATTCGGCTTACACTGAAACATGACGTGGCCTAACTAGCCTGTCTTGGCTTGCCCTGGCCTGGCCTCGGATTTAGTTGATCCCTTGGGACTAGTTTAGGTCAAGCCAAACTGTCATTGCTTCAACACAGGAGTTTTGTAATGTTTGAGTATCCAAGTTCATTTATGTTG
Source organism: Cyrtodaria siliqua (assembly GCA_037043455.1). NCBI lineage: Eukaryota > Metazoa > Mollusca > Bivalvia > Adapedonta > Hiatellidae > Cyrtodaria > Cyrtodaria siliqua. Next base: position 24,414 of record JAWPHD010001818.1, on the reverse strand, counting down.
TTTTTAGAGTGTCAGTGGCACACATTAAGGTTAGCACATGTCTCATGGTACAATGCACCTGTACCGAGTATGTTAGAAACTGTGCACATTGTAAGAGTCAATCAGAAGTATTTAAATTGATAGTTATCAAGTTGAAACAACATGTTTAGATTTAAGACGATGAAATGCAACCAGTTTATGATATAATGAAAACTTGTTTTTTATTAATGTGAAATAGCAAAAATCACATGTAATAATGGAAACATATATAATTTCTAAACAAGTAATTTAAAAAAGTAATACAACAAGCACATATAGTATTTAAAACATATCCTTTTTCTGTTGTTGGCATAATAACACTAAATAACAAAATCTCCAGTAAAACAATATACACATATAATACAATTGAATATGTTCAGATTATGTATTTATAGCGTATCCCACTATCCACCCTACCATCCAGCGACCAACCCACATGTCCACCCTACCAAAATGGGACCACCCAATCACCCATCCATCCACCTATCCATCAACCCAAGACCCATTCAATTTTAATTAACCATCCATCGACCAACTCACCCTTCCAAACACATTGTCATTACAGAACTTATTTTTTTAATCAAATCATCAAATTAATCCATTCTTATAAAATAATGTATCCTGTCACTTATGTATCAATCACGAAATCGTTTAATCAGTTTCACGCATTGAATCACTTAATTGTTCATATTAATATGAATATATCCTAACTATTATTGTTTTCCCATTTACACACTATTATGTTTTTCTACACGTTTCTCATGATTAGTACCATTGACATCTCATATAATCAAATCTACTTCAATGCAACCAGTTATAGTATTTAAGATTCAAAATGTTTGTAAATGCCCCTCATTGTGAAGAACCTGACTAAGGACATGAACTGGAACAATAACAATTAAGGTAAACAATTTTAAGATGAGGCCAGGTCAATGAGGACAGGCTAGTTAGGCCAAGTCATGTTTTAGTGTATGCCATTGAATTCTGGTTAACTTTACCATTATTGCAAAGCGAGTTTATGGTTTATTTGTATTAATAAAATAATGAAATAGATAACGAAGTATACTGTTAATGTAATGAAATATTTACCAGAACATTGTTCAATTTGTGGGCTGCTGTTCCCCGCCATGTTGAATTGCGCGCGAGACTGGTACCCTTTTGAAGCAAGGACACTGTTTTTTTAAAAGGGAGAAGTCCATATTCACTCTTACAACAATTCTGTTAGCGATATCAAAAATTGAATTAGCGATATCAAAAATTGAATTCTTGATATCAAGAATTGCTTTTCAATTTCTGATATCGCTAATTCATTTTTTGATATCGCTAATAGAATTAACGATATCAAAAATTGAATTAGCGAGATCAAGAATTCAATCCTCGATATCGAAATATGTGGTATTTAGCGATTTCAAGAATTGAATTACCAATATCGCTAATAGAATTAGCGATATCGAAAAATGAATTTTTGATATCAGTAGCTGAATTAGCGATATCGCTAAATAGTGATTAAATGTTAAAACGGCTTGCCATACATTAGAATCATTCTGTATTAGAACAATGCGTATTTTTTATGGAAAATATGAGAGTACACACATTTATCACTTACAACACGGTGAGATGATCCATATTATCGCACAAGGTTGTTGGCAAGACTGTTATTGAAGCTCTGTCGAGAATGATTTTCTCCAGACGTGCCGTCCCTCTTATATTTGGGAATACAGTCATATCACGTGCTTCGGACAACACCCTGTATACAGACAAACTTTTAGTTAATATACATAACATCTGAAAACGTTTTAATAATCTAGCTGCCATTTAGGTTTCGTGTTCTAACACGTTTTCTTTCTAAAAGGCATAAAGCATGTATATATATTGAAACATCGTGATGTATTGATTTAATCAACACATATCCCGAGAAGACAAATAATCTATAGTTATCAAACAATCTAGCTGTAATGTACAATGCAAGACCAATGATCTATAGTTATCAAACAATCTAGCTGTAATGTACAATGCAAGACCAATGATCTATAGTTATCAAACAATCTAGCTGTAATGTATAATGCAAGACCAATGATTTTAAGATAAACTCCTTATTACGCATTTGCGACGAAACAATCGATTGCATTACCAGACACTTGTCATATATATTTAGCTTTATTTAGTTCTCCACATAACACTCTTTAGATTTTCAATGAATATTGATAGTATTTTGATATATTTGTATATTTCCAAATATAGCATTTAGTCGTCGGAACAAATTATTGCGTAATACATATTGTCCGGCGTTGTACGTCCGTAGGAAAGAAAACTGTCAGTGTTGCGACTACTGATCATTATTTTGTTATTCTTACATCTGATGTACGTGCACCCAAATATACGCACGGATTATAGATATTTTGATAATTGACAATTGTCAGGGTCAAAGCGACTCAAAGGGAAACATTGGATTTCGAACTACACTCAGTACAATTAAAAACGCAACATTTTTTATTCTCCATTATTTTTAGTCGGCTGGTATTTTGTTCAAATCAAGGTTATATTTTATGTTAGTAAACAAACATCTTTGTCCCAAAGGTTAACATTTGGCGATCAACAGTTTCATACTATTTGCTGTACTGATTTCAGTTAAAAGACATTTTTCACGAGGACTTCAAATTCAAAAAATAACAAATGTTGCGTTTTCGAATGTAATGAGTGTACTGATTCAGTTTTTTAAGAAGAGTTAGTACTTTTATAAGGTTAATCATTGGTCGCCTATGTATTTCTTTATATTACATATTTGTCAGTGATTTATACAAACTGGTGTAAAAAGGTGTATGTATCACTGCGCACCAAGAACGAAAGAAGAATGAAAGAAAAATAACACAAACATACAGTTTTTGTTTCGTTTAAATCAATACAAAATATGTAATATATAGTTTAATAACCATGTTTTTGAGATACCGGAAATATTTCCCTCGGGAGAAAAATTGCTCCGATATAAGAACGAGTGCTAAATCACTGGTACTTATAAAGCATTCGTTCTTATATTGGAGCAATTTTTCTCTCTCGAGAAATATGTCCGGTATCTCAAAAACACTGGTAATTAAACTCTATGTAGTTGCACAGCAAATTAATGTTACAGAAAGGTGATCAGAAGAAAAACAACTTGTTTTACGACTAACTCCTCTAGTTCTTCACTGAGCACGAACATTAGTTAGTAAAGGTTTATATAAGCTCTAACAACTGTTCTTACGGCGGTATTTACACCAGATTTAATGCTTGAGTCAAAATTAACTACAAGTTCAGAAAATTATTTTTAAAAACTTGTTCACATTACTACTTACAGCTCCTCCAGATTGGGCATGTTACTGAATGTGTTTTTCCCAATGGCAGTAATTGGATTGTCTTTAAGCCTCAATATCGATAGCTTCTTGTTTCCCCTAAAGCAATCATCGGGTAGATATTCTATATGATTCTCGGTAATTGTTCTACAATAACCATATACATCTCCAATTATTATAATTGTAAACATTGAATTATATAGAAAACAGTTCAAAAGTAACCCAGAGGTTTATGTTATAAAAAACATATCAAAAACACTCACACAAAAACAGTTTATAGCATTTACATTTATGTGTAATACGAGACATAAAAGTTCCAGTGAGATTGGATGAACCGTATTCTGTCTATAAAAGTGACACTTGGTAAACTAAAATAGTTTTTTTGCACATTTCTTCTCTTGCAATAGTTTTACTAAATATAGCATTCAATACGCTAAGTACGATATTACCGGACATTTAAAGAATTCTTCATTTGTAATTTGCGCACAGCAAGTCTGGAATCGATATCGAACTACTTACAATTCAAACAAATCTGGCAATGTATATAAGGCCGCTGGTATATGTTTAAGCTGATTTCCACTAAGCTCCCTGAAATACATGTATGAAAACGAATGTATAATTTTGGTAAAGTCATCAGTTTGTTTAAAATCCATATTAATCTCAAATCATAGTAGTTTGTATTATATTTGTTGTTTTATCATGTTTATCATTTTAACTTATTTCGTGATGAATTAGGCAAGCTTTCTGCTCGTGAATATTAGTAGCGGCTGTCCTCATTTTAGTAAAAGTGAACATCAGCTGTTGCTTCTTCGAACGAATATGTACGTTTCTTACATTTCTGTGGGTGAAAGATTGGGATTTCTAAGTGAAAGAATATTAGAGATTATTTAACTGCTGGGATCGATGGTATGCGTGTGTTGTCTTTTCACTCACTCGCTTACGCTCGTTCGTGAAAAGAACCACACGCCTATCATCTCGTGAAGGATTATCCTACAATCGATCACAACAGTTAAATAATCTGTTTATTACATTTTTAATCATATTATGTATGATTTTAACCATAATTAGTCGCTTTAGTTAGCGTTATCGGCGGATAACGTCGACGTCACCAACACGTTATTGACGTCATAACTCAACGTCGCAGTTAGTTATTTTTTGTTCGGAGTTAGTTATTATTATTTAGCCATTATGAATATTCTTTCACTGAGAAATGCCAATCTATCACCCATAGAAATGTAATAAATAATAATAACTAACACCAAACACAAAAATAACTGGAGAAAAAGATGTTTTAAGGTTTCGACCATATATGGTAATGGCGGCCATCTTGGATTTCACGCTGACCTAATTTTAACAAATCTAAAAAGCATTCATCTAAGGATGATCCAAGTGAAGTTTGGTCAAAATTAGCAAAACGGTTTCTACGACGACGACGGACGACGGACGCAGAGTGATCCCAATAGATCACATTGAGCCTTCGGCTCAGGTGATCTTAAAATCTCAGACTTCGCCAATTCTCATTGGGCCATTATTTTTGGAAATTTGAAAATTCTACACAACCATGGAAATTAAGACATACGAAAATAATGTATAATACACACGTTACTGTTGCATTGTTTAAAGAAACAATTAGTAAACTCACAGCAGATTTAATACTGGCAACCCATCAAAGGCATTGTCGCCGATATGTTTTATCTCGTTGTTGGAGAGAATCCTGTAAAAGAAAACAAAGCTGTTATGATCATTTATTCTGGTAATTAATCATTACAATACAGTGTCAAGAATAATAATTGTGCAATATTTGCAATATATGCTAGTGAAAACATTGCATTTATTCTAATAACTGTTTTGATTTCAACCGAGACTGTGCCAATATTTATCCCGAGGTTTTGAGATTTCCTGCCTTAAAAGGTTTTTCTGTTTTAATGGTATAATTTCGTGGTCCGAGTATTAACTTTCATACCCCATCCAAACCCTTCCCCAAGAGGCGAACACGGGGTTGGCAGGTGTTTGCATATTTTTACATTAAAACATTTCATAGGTAATTTTAAACAGGTTATCACATTTTTTTCAGTAAAATGGTTTTTAAATGTGTTTTATTTTCGAAATATTTGTTATACAATCCTGCTATAAGCTTTCACATCGCTTAATGGAATTAAGGCGGGACCACGTAATGTTTTACATCATTTTAGCACATGTTACGCCATTCATGAATTTGTTTTGTGCTTGGGCAGACCAATTCATTTTTTCCTGGGGAGAACCAACACTGCATACCTCCAGTCATCCGTAATAATCGACACTTTCTCACTTGGCAAGTCGATCTCCCGCAGTCATCCGTATTAATCGACACTTTCTCAAGTCGAGCTCCCACAGTCATATAATCGACACTTTCTCACGTGGCAAGTCGAGCTCCCGCAGTCATCCGTAATAATCGACACTTTCTCACCTGGCAAGTCAAGCACCCACAGTCATCCGTAATAATCGACACTTTCTCACTTGCCAAGTCGAGCTGCCACAGTCATCCGTAATAATCGACACTTGCTCACTTGCCAAGTCGAGCTGCCACAGTCATTCGTAATAATCGACACTTGCTCACTTGCCAAGTCGAGCTGCCACAGTCATCCGTAATAATCGACACTTGCTCACTTGCCAAGTCGAGCTGCCACAGTCATTCGTAATAATCGACACGTTCTCACTTGGCAAGTCGAGCTCCTGCAGTCAGCCGTAATAATCGACACTTTCTCACTTGCTAAGTCGAGCTGCCACAGTCATCCGTAATAATCGACACTTTCTCACTTGCCAAGTCGAGCTGCCAGTCATTCGTAATAATCGACATTTTCTCACTTGGCAAGTCAAGCTTTCACAGTCATCCGTAATAATCGATACTTTCTCACTTGGCAAGTCGAGCTCCCACAGTCATCCATAATAATCGTCACTTTCTCACTTGGCAAGTCGAGCTCCCGCAGTCATCCTTAATAATCGACACTTTCTCACTTGGCAAGTCAAGCTCCCACAGTCATCTGTAATAATCGATACTTTCTCACTTAGTAAGTCGAGCTCCAACAGTCATCCGTAATAATCGACACGTTCTCACTTGGCAAGTCGAGCTCCCAGTGGAATTCGAACCCGCAGCGTTGGGAAGCGAGAACGTTTTAAATGCCACGTCTTTACTATCCCGACCACAGATGCGCTTTTCTTAAATGGAGACTCGCGGCTGATTTGTTCTTTAGCTCGACTATTCGAAGAATAAGGGAGCTTATGTAATCACCCCGGCGTCGGCGTCGGCCTCGGCGTTGGCGTCGGCGTCCCACATCAAGGTTTGCGTGTAAGCTGTGTTTACAAGTCTATATCTCTTACATTTCTTATCCTAGCACAACCAAATTTGGCCATGGGCTTCCTTATTATAATTGTTCATGAGTATCCGGTGAAGATAAGGATTTCCAACCGGAGTTATGTGTTTTTAGAGCCTCGGTTCCGATTAAAACACTTATACCGAGATTTGGAATTCCATATCTGAACCGAATACCCATGAAAGATTCTTTTTCTTGCATACCAGAGACATGTTGTGCGTTGACGACGCCATCTACTAACATTTTGCATGTTTTCCGGCATACCGGAAGTTGGCGCGCGTGAATCTTATCTCGACCCTAGGGTGAGATGGAAATATCTAGCCCATGGAACCCAAATTATGATAAATTTGTCACATCAAACTTGGCGTGTAAGCTGTATTTACAAGTCTATCCCCCAACCCCACCCCACATTGTTTTAGCCTTGTTTTCTGATAGTATATACTAGCTATATAATTTATTATTCTCTGAAAAATCGAAAAGTCGAGCTGCGCTGTTCTCCGACATCTCTTGTTTTACATACTATTGACATTTAGAGCATTGACATCACCAGTTATCGAAATGTATATTTTTTATTTTTTGGCGTCATGTAACTGTTGACATATTCAATATCATTGTTTTTATCCAAAATGTAAGTAAGACAAGTTATTTCTAGCAGTTGGTACGACTGTATTCTAATGCAGCAATATTATATTTACGGGTTGATACTTATAGTTCGCATGCTTTAGAGGGTAAATCACTGGATCAATCAGTTTGACAATAATTAAAGTTACAGAAATAGGTTAAGCATCGACCTTAACTAATTCGACTATAATGAAGTTACAGGACACACCTCGGGTTCATTCGGCTCTTTTGAGAATACAATACAGAATGTTCATGCTTTAAATAATTAAGAACCGCCATGAAGCGTGATTTACATAATAACATTTACTCGATCGTTCAGGAAAATTCTTCTCAACATCAGAAAAAAGTTGTGTTTAATCATCTAACATAGTTCAGTAAAGTTTACAACGAATACGTTAGTTTAAATAATCGTTACGTTTAAATCGTCACAGGTTGAAAATTGTTAAAAATAGGATCAATCTGTATATTTTCTCTTCGTTTGGTATTGAGAGATGGACATACATCTGTGAAAATGTGTTGGCATTATGTTCAATCTCTCGAAAATGTGTGTATTTAATACTTACGGGTTTATAGTGTGCGAGATTAAAATCTGGTTGTATGGGACTTGAAGCACATCGTAACCGCGGACCTACCGCCCTTTGTTTCGCTGCTAACCAACACCTCCCATTAGGTATCCAACACCTCCCATTAGGTATCCAACACCTCCCATTACGTATTCATCTGAGACAATGTAAACCCGCTGGAAATAGTTCATTTCTTAATTCCTCGTCCGTCGGATGGGGACCTAAACCCGGCGGTCCCGTGTATCGGTCTATCCTCCGAGCACGTTAAAGAACCATAGGAGTCTATTCGATAATAAGAGTAGGGCATGTTCCCGGATTCCCGGATTCCTATGTATCCTTCCACTCTCTCTGGGGCGGCTCCAAAAAATAACTGTGTTGATGAGCCGTTAAACAACATTCAATTCAATTCAATTAAATTAATTCTAGTCAAAACGCTTTCATTTATTGGAAGATACGCAGTGTATTTCGCCCATGAGTTTCTCGTTTAGAGTAACGCGTTTTGTTAGAAACTGGGACCATACGCCGCTGCTGTGTAAACACCTCATAGAAGGTTCCATGTTCACTGTCATATTCATACCATCTTCGGTATGGCTCAAATGTATGTACTATTGTCATTTTAAATATTGAGTTTTGTTAAACCAGGGGCTCGAGGGCGTGACCGGTAGCAACCACTTCTCACTACCGTTCATGAACAATCTCAATTAAACTGTCTGCAATACCTTTTTGTATTTATCGTGTTCGACGATTTCCTTTCATACTTTTTCTTTTGGACATATGCAAATTGCAATCAGTCGCTAATTGTTAAGAATCAAGACTCGTGTTCGTCTTTACATTCTTAAGTTTATGTTCAATTTGAGTTTTAGTAGGTCTCATAAAATTGCCTGGTTTTATTGTTGTTAAGAGCATTATGTTGTCTCGTCTTAATTCCATTAAGCAATGGGGAAGCCTATATTAGTAGGATTTTATAACGGATATTTCGACGATAAAACACGCTTAAAAAAAACACTTTTTCCTGAAAATACTTGGATCACGTAATAGAAATAACACTGTGTGTTTTCCCATTGATATACTTACAGTACTACAAGGTTGGTCAAGTTCACAAAGGCATAGTCAGGTATCTCTTCTATGAGGTTGTTCTCCAAATTTCTGTAAAACAATTCTTCACAATAGGATTATTCTTTCTTTATAAATGATGATTATATTATTGATGTTATTGTCTGCTGAAGTACACTGACATTTTTGCTTATATATACAAGTATATACAAAAGTCAACATAGGGGCGTCCGTGGCCGAGTGGTTAACGTCTCTGACTTGAAATCACTTGCCCCTCACCGCTGTAGGTTCGATCCCTCAGGGGCCTAGGAATCTTTATGTGAGGAAGCTATCTAGCTGGCTAGCGGAACGTGGGTGGTTCTACCCAGGTGCCCGCCCGTGCACGAAAATTGCCCGGAGGGGCACCTGTGGTCTTCCTCCACCAATGGAAGCTGGAAAGTCGCCATATGACCTTAGCTGTTGGTGCGACTATAAAATCCAATTCAATCAATCAATTAAAAGTCAACCAGAATTGTAGCATTCATCGAATGATGCCCTACAAAAAACACATATAAAACAACAATAACATAGAAACATGTATGTCTTCAATCGCACAAACAATGAGTTGAGAAAAAGAGACAACGCCTTGGAACGGTCTTTGGCAAGAGGGGCCGCTAGGTGTTTAGTTGCTGCCCCACTCTTGCTCTTACAATAGTGTCATCCTCAAAGCAAGTCAGTATGTTTGAGATGCTCATGTACATTTGAATATAAAACACAAACGTAGAAACACGTATCAAACTGGTAGAAACCGAACAACTAGAATACAACAAGAGTACAACATTTGGTGGAAGACAAACATGTAACCGTACACTGTGAGTTTAAAAAACAAAATCTTGACTTTTCGCCACGAAATTTCTTCAAAAATCTCGGGTTTGCGATTTTCGTATTCGACTTTTCGGGTTTGCGACTTTTCGCCTTCGACTTTTCGCCTTGTGGAAAGGGTTATTAACAGGCTGAAAAGTCGCAAAGTCGAAAAGTTGATACGGCCGAATCCGTCTTCCATAAAACTTGGATCAATTTCTGTGATGCATTTGTTTCGTATTTGTCAGAAATATTGTGGTAACAGTTGTATTGTTATATCTTTGTGGATGTTTGTTTGTTGCATAATATATCATACGCATATAGAAAAGCCATAGCATGTAGTAAAATGCTATTGTTTCTTCACACATTTAACATGTACACACTACAATACAAAGTAAATTTAAATATGTGTATTTTGCCAAATTATATGTTGACCCCCCACAATATGTATTTGTGTTCGGGAAAAAAATCAACACCCGCCCCGTCGCCCAACATCACTGTTTTTTGTTTGGTTGACTGTGTTTCCCTTTCAGGCAAACTTAGGTTTCTGTTTCCACATAGTTATGTAAGTTGTGTTCGAAAGTATGTGCAGTACAGTTTATTGTTTAAAAAAGAACATAATACTACTAGTATCCCGTTATGCACATGTTTCCTCGAATCAATGTTATACGGTGACCATTCGCTAAGTCATGATACTATTCTTTTAATCTTTGAATATGAACGAAATTATAAAGGGTGAACGATTTTAATTGGCATGTTTTATATGTGAATGTTGCCTGTGGTTATCTGTGGTTGACGCCGATCTCCGTTGCTGTGACTAATTCGTATATGCAATACTCCTTTTCTGAAGGTCCTCTGATTGCCAGTGTCTATTCATTGTTATCATTTTACTCAACAATACGATGTATATTTAGTTCTACGTTTCCTTGTTTTACATGTAGTGTTGTATATTTTCGTATTATTATTTTTCCATACCCAGCCACGTGTGGTTCTCGGGCAAGGAATAGGGCCACTGCATATCCCGATAGAGGGGTAAGCAGAGAGGTAGAACCCTCAAAATTGATGTTCTTTTTATCATTTTTTATTCATACTCATTGAAGGTCTTCATCATGACCCCTTCATTGTTTCATTTGCCATCTCGCTCAAATCACTAGAGCAGTGGCGGCAGAAAAACAATAAACGCGGCTTCAGCGTAAATAGAGTGTTTACAGTAGACTTTGCAGCAACTCTGCAGTTCTGCAAGTGAGATGGTTCTAGGCCCATTCTCCATATTTTATCTCGATGTAAATGGAGGATGAGCCTGGCATATTCATTCCTGTTAGGCGCCATATAACCTTACATGTGTTAGTGTGCCTTAAAACCCAATCTTTCCGTACCCTAAATATCTTCGTATTTCTTTTCATATTTCATATTCAGCAGTCTCTTTCATTCTTTTTTTAATTTAGTTTTGTAGGAATTATCATCAGATAATCGAAGGGAACTGATAGCACTGGATTACAGAATCATTATAGTAATTCTACTAAACTGGTTAATAAATACGTTTCTCCCGAAGATGTTTGTTACTATGCGTGTTTTTGGTTGACAGGTTTCATTGGGAACTACAGTTTTTATGTCAACTTTAATTACGTTTACACACATCGTTTGTAAAAAGAAATCCAAGGAGAGCAATGTTATAAGTTTTCTTTCGTGCCAATCCTCAGTTTATTTGATGACATGTCAAATATTTTCTGCAACAATTAGAAAACAAATATGTTTATACCTCGAAAGAAATAGAACGCTAATCTAACAACAAATGTTCAAAATATAGGTTTAGAAAGATTCATTAACAACAAAAAATGTAAAAGAACGGAAATCCTTATAGTGATGTATTTGCAAATTACGTGTTTTACTGAAAAACAAGAACTAAAAGCTTTTAGCAGAATCCATTACCGTAATACACTTCCCTGGTCTTTGGTAACATGAGAGGTAACTGAAACCCGCTTTCTTTTAATTTAACAGGCTGCAATTTATCCGTATATGATTAAAAAGAAATATTAAAAAAAAAAAATTATCTCAAAGGAACACCTCATAACAAAACGCAAACAACTCATTTTCGTTTGTTTAAACCACATTTTTTTGAAAATATGTGGACAAAAAATCTTAAATTTGCAACTTAACATCATAAGGAACTGTATTTGTTTAGTTCTAATCCTATGAAGCAGTTACATAACAAGAGATAAACGCTGGGTGGCGTTAAAGCCGGGTTTTCGAAAATGTGAAAGATAAGTGCCTGTGTGTTTTGTGAAACTATTTAATAGAGCTTGTCTAGATAGATTTTTTTGGGAGTAGAAGGACGCTTTAATGTAGTTAGAATTTCAGCGCAGTAGTTAATGGGAGTAATGTGATGTTAAAGTTTGATGAAGATAGATCGGACATGGTAATGCGGAGATAAAACAAAACCTTTATTTCCTGCCCCCCGCCCCACCAACCCCCCACCCCCCCCCCCCCCCCCCCCCACACAACTTAAACAAAAAGGTATATTTTGGATAAAGTAGGTCACAGTGACATTGTGTTGAGGTTATGGTCAGTGGTTAATGGGAGTAAGATGCTGTTAAAGTTTGATGAAGATCGTACATGGTAATGCGGAGATATAACAAAAATATTATCCCCCACCCACTCCGAAACTTAAACATAAAGGTTAATGGTGGATAAAGTAGGTCACAGTGACCTAGCTTTCAGGATATCGTCAGTGGTTAATGGGAGTAAGATGCTGTTAAAGTTTGATGAAGATCGAACATGGTAATGCGGAGAAATATAGAAAAAAGAAAATGTGGACGCACGCTTCTCGCACGGTTTACAAAAATCTATAAGCCTATATTTTTTTTCCTGAAAAAAAAAACGGCTAAAAATTATGTTTAAATTGTAAACTAATAACTATTTGTTTAAACCAGCTCTTGTAAACGTACTACATCCTTTATCGGATAGAAATAAAAATTGATCATTAAGTGGGGATGCTGAATACATTTAAATAGTATCATTGGTAACATACTGATGGTTAATGTTATTAGTGGAACAAGTTAGTAGATTTTTTATGCCAGAAAAAGATTCGAGAAAAATCATACTGAAACAATGATTATAACATAAACAACGCACTACATGTGAACACGGAATACATTTTTAGGCTCATATTGTACACTTACATTGAAACATAAATATACCCAATTACCATTTATGAACATAGGAATAAAGAATCACGAGAAGAACGTCCTCAAACTTATGAGACCAAAATTGATATACGGATATCGTTTTAGTATGCGACACACCGTGTCTGTTTGAGAAAACTAATACATTATATATATCGGTTCTAAAGTTACAAGGCGGACACAATCATCGTCTATTATAGCATTTAGTATAACAGTCGTCTCCAGAGTATGACCTTAATTCAGGACGCGACTCTTAGAAACCAGCCGTTCGTAGATTAGTCAAGTACTCCCAATCCGATATAAAGATACTTAGCAGACACGAACATATCACACAGTATGGATTTTGTACCAACGTCATGACATTGACCTTAGAGGTATCATATATGGGCCTAATATCAGGACGCCATCTTGTTGAGATTCTAACACGGAGATACCTCTATATATTCAACGAATTCTTCGGTTTCGGGATGACATCATCTATGGATGTCCATGAATTTACGTTCGCACATCTTTTATTTGAAATAAGTAAATTTAAATAAAATGTGTATATGCTTTTCCTATTTTACGAAACCTTTTTTTAAAATAACAATATGGTATATAATATATAGGCGTGAAATGATCACTCGAATTTGTTCTATTATTAATACAAGTTCAATGTATTGCCTTTGGTAGTCTCGATCATTAAGTAATAGGTAGAGTCTGGTCATTCGTTCGTATAAGCGTTTATTTATCCTCGCTGTATTGCACTAAGCATTTTAGCGAGCAGACCTCGGTTTAAAGTCTCATACGAAGGACTCTTAGAGTCTGGTCTCAGCGAGTTGGCTTATTTAAACACGGAGATGTGCGTAGCCCATCGAGGTGTTTAACTAACCAACGAGCTGGGACAGACTCTTATCTTTTTTGTAGCATGGTGTACTTTTAACACTGTGACGTCATAGTGACCGTACTCTAAATTCTAATATCCGGTTGTTGTAGCACGGTAAAGCCACGCCCCTTTAGTTACCCTAATTTAAACGATTTAACGCTCTGCATTCATCAAAGGAAATGTCACCGACCATGCTACAACAAAACTTGTAGAAGCCTTTGAAATTTCAACAAACACCTGTTTTATTAATGTCACTGTCTTCGTGGTTCTGATTTATCAATGAAATGTTATCCAAGAAGATAATATGTAAATGTGACCATCTAACAGTGACCTAATTAAAACGCGACTATTGAATGTTGTTTAACGGCTCATCAACACAGTACATGTTATTTAGAGCCGCCCCAGAGAGAGGGGAAGGATACATAGGAATCCGGGAACCTGCCCTACTCTTATTATCGAATAGATTCCTATAGTTCTTTAACGTGCTCGGAGGATAGACCGATACACGGGACCGCCCGCTTAACGTCCCCATCTGACGGACGAGGCTAAGGTAAAGTGTCTTGCCCAAGAACACACCGACGGAATTCAGTGGCACCACGGAGGATTGAACCCGGGGCCTTCGGTTAAAACGCGACTAATGCATGCGTATTTGACTACAGTCTTCATTTGTTACGGTCAGTTCCAATACGGTACCCCTGGTTTTAACCCTTTCAAGTTTGTGATATCGACTCAACTCAGCACATTTGAAAACGCAACACTTGGTAGTTTTTGAATTGCTAGAGATGTTAAAGATGTTAAAGTTAAATGTGTTTTAACTGAAAGATTTAGAGTACTTTGAAATCTTATGCAACTGTGTTACCGCTATATGTTAACTTTCGGGACTAAGATACTTGGGTACTCATATAAACCAGTCAAGCAAAGCTATACACTATCAACGTTTTAAAACACATTTGGAATGTTGAAAGGTATCTAACATTAAACATACCATTGACATTTAAAATTGCACTGTCTAAACTTAGATGTTCAGCACATTCTCTTTTCGTTGAAACGGGCAGACACAATACTATCGCATATGAATATAAGGTCATCAGTTGCTATGTGTATATACAAATTGAGAACAACCCATTCAAAACTATTTGAGAAATGGTAGTAATAAAAATGTATTCCGGGACGCGACGCGACAAACACGTGTTACGCGACGCAACGCGACGTTACGGACAACGTGATTCCAATATAGCCCCACTTCATTTTGTGAAAGTGGAGGTATCAATACAATCTTGATTTGAACAACAAATCATCGGAATGAAAATATGTGGCGTTTTTAAAATGTACTGAGTATACAACAAAGTTTTTTGAATCTATATAGTCATAGTCTTTACAACAAATTGATAAAGGACACCATTCTTATTTTCCAAATTAAAGGTCCTCAGACCATCCGTTTTGATTTCGTCCGAACAAAATGTGATATTGATATCACTGATATTGAAAAAGGGATTCTTTGGAAGCAACACACACAAGCAAGAGAGAACAGTAGTTGACTCTGTTTTATTGAGTTGATTTTAGGCAAACCTCTCACGCGCCATAGCACCGGCTTGCGCTGTATTCTGTTTTAAACATTAACAATGTTAACAAACAATTTCCTCGCCAAGCTGTATTAGGTAACAAACTAGGCAGAATTAACAGGCAATAGAATTATAACATATAAATCATCATGTTTATATTAGTAATAGATCACGAGGAAAGTTAAGGAAAACCCTAGTAAAATGGGTCAAAATGTCGTTGGGCACAAACATCTTCAATGGCATATGAATCACATGTGTTTAAAGCTATAGAGTCTCTAAATCAATCGAGGCGTGTATTTATTTGTAACTTGATGTTCACCAGCTCATGTCAAAATCGGGTATTTAAGCGAGCAAACACAGCGCGGGAAATCATTAACTGTATATACATCGACCAGTGCAAAAAAAAGAGTTCGCCACTTTCGAGGCTCGAACACACGCCCTTCTGATCTCAAGTCCGGTGCTCTATCAACTCAACTATAACGGTACTTGAGAAAATAGTAAACTAACTAACATTTATTACATGACGTGGTCCGAGTATTGACTTGCATGCCCCATCCAACCCTTTCTCCAAGAAGCGAAAACGGGGTTGGCTGGAGTATGAAATAAAACCGTTATTTCAGCTTAAAACGTTTGCATATTGTAAAATTAAAACATTTAATAGGTATTTTTAAACAGGTTATCGCATCTTTTTCAGTCAAAAATGCTTTTAAACGTATTTTATTGTCGAAATATCCGTTATAAAATCCTGCTTATATACGCTTTCCTATCGCGTAAAGGAATTAAGGCGGGGCCACGTAACGTTGAGGGAAAAGAACTTAACATATTTGATCGCAACTCAAGATGGATCAATAACTATGTAGCCCTCTTGTCGCACGTGTAAATTAACATTGCCTGCTATAATACTGTATGTTAACGATATGAAAATAATACTTCGCCTGAAATCAACCAGATCTCAACCTGTTACTTAGCGCTTGATGCGTTTGTTATTACGTAATGCCTATTTAGTGTTAAAATTGGTACAACATACCAATAAATAGCCGTGGTCTAGTGGTTCAGCGTACATCCTTAAAACCTTACAAGTGCAAGGCTCTGGTTCAAATCCCGTTCCGGGCAAGTATCTTTTTTATCACATATATTCTGAAGCCGTATATTTATTGATGTTACCTGTACGGACCGCTAAATAAAAATGTGAAATTGTATGCATCGATTTCTGCTTATATACCGACTTTTGGGGTGTTCGTCGATTTGAAACTACTTCACATATGAAGCCGTAGGCGTACCGTTATGTATTCATGAGTAAATGTATACCGTTAATTGCTTAATAATGCTGCTATTATGAACATTTAAATATATATCTAGCTGAATTAATTCACTATATAACTATTTTAGTAACATACATCTTTTATTCATCCATGTAATGACTTGTATTACCACATTTCAACAATGATTAGCGTTTGTAAATAATATTCGTTTGAGCTATTGCAATTTGATTAAACTTGCCATATTTTAAGTACTTCTACTTCACGTACTGTTATTACTTTATCAGTACAGGTGACTTATAGGTCCAATGGACCGGGTGCTTGTAATTTGTACATAACTATTTGTAATATATATTGTATGCACATGTCACTATAATAAAATATTTACTTACTTACTTACTTACATATGACTCATTCATATTCATGAGTTATTACATTTAAAAATGGGACTGTGTAGCGTTAAGGAAAAACTCGGTTTTATCTTCGATGTATAATACCTTTATTGACACATATGAAACGCCAGACGCGTCTAAATTAGATTGAATTATCCTTATTTCCGTTCAAGAAACATTGACACCAACATTTTCTCGCTCATCACAATTCTCTGGTAGTTATTAATCAATAAATTGTTGCGTGGGTAATTGTCATGCACTGCTTAAGGTTTACTACCACCAATTGCATGTAAGCCTGAATGTAGTTTGTAAAATAAAAAGTAATCCCTCCTTTCTATGGAAATGGGCATTACAATTAGGAGAAAACTGTTCATTTCTATTCGATTGTGTGGTTGTATGTATAAGAAATGTACTGGATCAGTAATTATGTAGGGGAAATAACCCTGCAAATAATGTGTCAAATATCGACAGTGCTACCGCCATCGTACCGTTTCACTTTGTACGTAATGAAATCAGTTTATGTCGAACGGATTGTGTTTGCATTGCGCCGACTTTGTTTTCGTCCGATTATTTTACTTACCACCAGACTAAATGTATTTGCGTTAAACTGATTCATATTGCATCATACTGATTTACTTTGCTGTGTATCACTTCACATTTTTCGATGAATCGTTTAAGATTTCATCATTCCGACTTGTATTTTCTTATATTGCATTAGTGTTTTTTTTAAATGGTTTGTCTTATCTGCGTCGTATGGTTTGACATTTAACACCGTATCATTTGACTTCGAAACGTATTAATTCACTTTGTAACGAATGAACAGAGTTTACTCGTTGCATCGAATCAATAGTTACGTCATCAAATGACTTCGTGTTGAATTAAACGGCCTGCCATAATGTCCACATTTTGACGGTTAAGGCTTCCCATATATATCAATACCGTGTTAATGGTCGCACAAAACGACACATGGCTGACTTGACTGTTTAGAACTCGCAGAGTACCGTTACCTTTTCTACTTAACTTGCATTTTTCAAAAATTAAAACAAGTTCAATTTGAACTTCCGATGCCAAAATCATTAACTAAGCTATAATTAACTCGATTGCTTTAAATAATAATCAGTAATTAACTCATGTGAGTTAATGTGTTAGATATAGATGTACCAGGGTTGTTATTGTACATCTATTTGGTCGTTAAATTTGTCGTTGATGTGACAGTTATTGACAGATACTTGCTTGTATGAACCGTTATCTGCAATTTGTAGTATGGTCGGTGAATTTGCCTTAAATGAATGCATAGCATTAACTCGTTGAATTCAGGACAAACAAAGGGACTGCGCTTTACCATATTCTAACTTCCAATACATGCAAGTAGGAGTACGGACAAACAACATGTTAGGGCTAACATGATTCTAGAACACGGGACAGCAAAGTTGTTGATGACATGACAAATGTCATGTAAGGTTTAACATGATTATAGAACAAGGGACAGCAAAGTTGTTGATGAAATGGCAAACAACATGTTAGGGCTAATAGCATTCTAGAAAACAGGGCCAGCAGATATGTTGATAACACTGCAAACATCATGTTAGGGCTAACAGGAGTCTAGAACAGAGGGCCAGCAGAGATGTTGATGACATGGCAAACAACATGTTTGGGCTAATAGGATTCTAGAACACAGGGCCAGCAGAGTAGTTGATGGCATGGTAAGCAACATGCTAGGGCTAACAGGAGTCTAGAACACAGGTCCAACAGAGTTGTTGACGACATGGCAAACAACATGCTAGGGCTAGCAGGATTCTATAACACGGGGCCAGCAGAGGTGTTGATGACATGGCAAACAACATGCTACGGCTAACAGGTTTATAGAACACAGGTCCAGCAGAGTTGTTGATGACATGGCAAACAACATGCTAGGGTTAACTGGATTTTAGAACACAGGTCCAGCAGAGTTGTTGATGACATGGCAAACAAAATGCTAGGGCTAACAGGATTATAGAACACAGGTCCAGCAGAGTTGTTGATGTCATGGCAAACAACATGCTAGGGCTAACAGGAATCTAGAACACAGGACAAGCAGAGTTTTGACGACATTGCAAACAACATGCTAGAGCTAACTGGATTATAGAACACAGGGCCAGCAGAGGTCTTGATGACATGGCACACAACATGCTAGGGCTAGCAGGATTCTATAACACGGGGCCAGCAGAGGTGTTGATGACATGGCAAACAACATGCTACGGCTAATAGGATTCTAGTACACATGTCCAGGGCTAATAGAAACATAGAACACAGGAATAACAGAAATATTTAGATGTTTTCCTCATATGAGATTATAAGAATCTTTCTTGAGTATCCGGTAAAGACCGGGAATTCCAACCCAAGGTATAATTGTTTTTATCGGAACCGAGGATATTGTTCCCATGCCTTTTTTCTTGCATATCATTGACATTTCGTGCGTTGACGTCACCAATAACTAACGTTTCAATGTCTTTTTCACACAATGACATCATGCATCTGTTCACGTTAAAGACGTCATTATTGATGCGTGACTTTTATCTACCCCCTCTAGACTGCAACACAGCGATATTGTTTACCTGTTTGTTTCATAGGCGTAGCCATTTTAACAGTTCATAGATATCCCGCCACCTTACTTCCTTTATGCAAGTGACACGTCTGCATTTGAGTGAAATCCCAAAACAATCACGTATATGTTTTTATAGAACGTCGATTAGACGCTTGGCCACGATCATGGTTGGAATGCGCTTTATTTAGCCGTAATTTACGGCAAAGAAATCGGTCTTGGACTGTCGCTTGTTTGAGTGAAACGGTACATGCGAAGTGAAGCAGTCTAATCTACCCCCATGTGTAAGATCATGTTTTCCATCACCCACGGATAACATTATCTACTATGCATGAAAACTCGATCTAACATGACATGTGACTCTTACATGAAACGTCATGTTCTTATTTAAGTAATAATAAATACCTACCTGTGTTATATCGGTGAATAAAATACAGTTAGGAGTTTGGATCACGAGTGCTTTATTTATTTCACAACAATAACCCTATTGTTTACGCTATTGTGGGGGCACTGTATATTATCTCGGAGGTCAAGATACTCATGCTGCTATGTTTACAGGCTGTTCAATTGGGCGCCACCGTATGCAAGTGCTGCTCGGTACAATATGTTCACTTCCAAGTGACGTCATGTAACGTGGCGCTTCCAACGGATGAAATATACGCGGGGAATTAAGGAAACAGCTGTATTTTATCGTAGGGTCTCTCTTCTTTGTATATATGAAAGACCGCGCAGGTCGTGTTAGAATCCAGCGTAAAACCAAATACGGTCATTGAAGTATGCATTTTTTTTTACTAAAAGCATTATGGGAGAAAAATAATCCATCATGAGTTTATCCAATTGAGATAGGTAAACCGGTATCAGAATTGCAACTGCCGTTAGTAAAAAAACGCTTTGATATTATTAATATAGTGTTTCCTCCAGCGAAAGTTCTTTTAATAATAGCAATAAGCTTGTCTTTGATAAAATGATGTGGTAAGGTTGTTTATAGTATAGAGAAGTCATAAATACTTCTAGATGAAATTTGACGTTTATTACAAATGTTATCAAGAACGTCTCCTGAATGTTTAATAGACCAACATAAATTAATCCCAGAGTTTTCATAAGTTTTAGCACCATACTGTTTCACGTGATCTTTAATGGGTTAAAAGTTTGGAGATGTTTTTGGTGGTGCAGGCACTAGAATTTGAAATAAAGCGTGCCTTATACGGATTTTTATGAAATGTAGGAATCTAACATCATTGTAGAGCAGAGTCAACATACGTATACATCACAGGGCTGGCATCGTTATAGAACAGAGGGCTAACATAATTAGAATTGTAGATCACACAGCTGACATCATTATATAACACAGCGTCATCTAAAGTGTTGATCACATGGCCAATATTATGATAGATCAATGTCATACATATTGGCAATTACCGTGCCATCAGTCATTCTAACATCAATGGAATTTCACGGAAAGTCGACGTCACAGGTAGACATTAGAGGAATTAGTTGACTGCAGTGATATTGTACATAGCCTTTTAATAAAAGAAGTGAGAAACACACGTACACAAACTTAAAACAATGCCTAATGGCATTATTATATGTTATCGTGTATTGTGGAGAACGGCATTTAGTTCCATAAAATCCAAAATATAAATTATCATTTAAGGTGATGAATACCCCCGCTTAAATTCTAAGTCAAACAAAGAGCCATAATTCTATAATAATTTAGGCAATCAACAATGGGTGATGAAGAGGGACATATGGTCATCAGTTGTTATGTGTATGTGAAGGTTGGGAACAACCCATTCAAAACTGTTTGAGGAATGCAAGTAATAACAAGAGGTCAATGACCTTGAAGCTCTATTGATATATTTTGATAGCCAAATCAGGTATGGGAATCCGGTGTGAAGTTTTATGGAACTTGCAGAGAAGTAATCGCCACAAGTTTTTGTCATATCACTCCATGTATAAAAAGATGGCCAATGGCAGCCATGTTTGATCTAGAATCAAAATGAATTTGTTAAGGACCAACTAGAGGTCATGCCAGTCGTTCTAGTAAAGGTTCCAAATTAATACCACTTATGGTTTTTCAGAAGTAATAGCCACAAACTTGTATTTAAGCTGTGGCAGCCATCTTGAATTTCCGGCCAACCAGATTTTTACTTGGGACTAACTGGACATCAGGACAAACATTCCTGTAAAGTTTTATGATGAAAGTCATTTTGGTAAAGGTACCAAACCGATACCACTAACGGTTTTAGAGAAGTAGTCACCACATAATTATATTTAAAATTTACGTTTAGCCCTGCCATCTTGAATTGTAGGCCAACCTAATTTTTACTTGGGACTAACTGGACATCAAGAACAACATTCCTATATTCCTAAATATTATCATTTGTTATACAACATTAATTTACCAATGCAACAATATAATATCATTCAATATTATCCTAGTCTAAAGACTGTATTTTTTTTATAAAAATGTCATAATGCTACCACAAATTTTAATTATAAAGCTATATCAATTCAATTTACAACATCAACATTTGTATATCCTATATGCTGCTCAACAGTAATTTCTCCAAATCACCAAATGATCCGTATTCATAAATATAGAAAGATTGTGACCAGGTCACAGGTCATGTTAGGCAATTTCTCCTGAGAATTAGGTTATTATCTCACCATTACAAGTAAACTTTCTCTTGTCTCAGTGGTTATTTTGGAAAATCAGAATCAAAATAAAATCTTAAAATCCTACAATTTGTGTTTCAGTCTTTTTCTGAGAGCCAAAATACAAAGGAGACTTAATCTTTACCCTACTATGAATGCATAATGGGCTGTCCTTTCTTTGAAATTGGACCAGTCCATTTATAGTACAAAGGGTAGTTTCGGTCTAATAACTGATGAGCACCCAGTACAAACCCTGATCAGCCTAAAATAAATCGTGCCAGTCATTTTGGTAAAGGTTCAATATCACTTACTATTTTTGAGAAGTAGTCGCCACAAAGTCACATTTTATAAATCTATTTTAAGTGGTGGCGGCAATCTTGAATTTCCTACCGAACTAACTTTTGACTAGGATCAACAGCTTGTCAAGATTTAAGACATTTTATCAAGCAGCTTCAGAGGAGTAGTAGACACAAGATGTTCCTATATAACTCTATGTAAACAAAGATGGCCTGACTTTATGTCTTTGATACTTTATCTTAGGTATTGGTGGACATCGTTGACAACAAAAAATACCAAGGTCAATGTCATATTTTGCATTATTTTCCCAAAAGTACACCTTGGTTAAACCCATTAACCCCAGTAACTTAACTTTTTATGATAACTTCGCTTTTGTTTGTTTGATACTTGGTCATATGAAGTGTTGTCTTTGGTGGACATCATTTAAGCACAAATTTAATAAAATATTTCATATGCGGTTTGCCGCGGTTGTCGAAACACCCTCAGACCGAGGTCTTGTTGAGAAGTAGTCGTCACAAAATCGCAATTTTAATATATATTTTCAACCGTGGTGGCCATCTTGAATTTCCGGCCCACATCAATTTTGCTAGGACCAACTAGACATCAAGAGCAACATTCCTGTGAAGTTTCATGAAAATCCGTCAAATAGTTTCAGAGAAATAGTCACCACACGTTTTTCCTATTATAACTATATGTAAACAAAGATGAACGCTTGACAGCGAATTTAAATTAATCTTGATTAAGACCAAGTACATGTTGCACCAGTCATTTTGGTAAAGGTAATTCAGTATCATTTACGGATTTTTAGAAGTAGTCGCTACAAAGTCGTATTTTTTAAATGTATTTTTAGCAGTGGCGGCAAACTTGAATTTCCTACCTATCTGAATTTTTGCGAGGATCAACTATATATCAAGAGCAACATTCCTGTCAAGTTTCATCAAATTCCATCAAATAGTAAGAGGAGTAGTCGCCACAAGTTTTTCCTATATAAATATATATAAACAAAGATGGCCGCTGGCTCCCATGTTTGACATAAAATCAAATTGACTTTGTTTAGGATCAACTACACGTCATGCCAGTCATTTGGTAAAGGTTCCAAATCAATACCACTTATGGTTTTTAAAAAGTAGTCGCCACAACATCGCATTTTGAAATGTATTTTTAGCAGTGGCGGCCATCTTGAATTTCCAACCTATCTGAATTTTTGCGAGGATCAACTAGATAATATTCCTGTCACTTTTCATCAAATTCCATCAAATAGTTTCAGAGCAGTAGTCGCCATACGTTTTTGCTATGTAAATCTATATAAATAAAGATGGCCGCTGGCGGTCATATTTGATATCCAATCAAATTGAACTTTGTTTAGGATCAACTACATGTCATGCCAGTCATTTTGGTAAAGGTTCCAAATCAATATCACTTATGTTTTTTTTAAAAGTAGTCGCCACAACTTCACATTGTTAGCAGTGGCGGCCATTTTGAATGTCCTACCTACCTGAATTGTTGCGAGGATCAACTAGATATCAAGAGCAACATTCCTGTCAAGTTTCATCAAATTCCATTAAATAGTTTCAGTGGAGTAGTCGGCACAAATTTTTTCCTATATAAATCTGTATAAACAAAGATGGCCGCAAATTGAACTTTGTTTAGGATCAACTACACGTCATGCCAGTCATTTTGGTAAAGGTACCAAATCAAGTTTTAAAAGTAGTCGCCACAACATCGCATTTCTAAAATATATTGTTAGATATGGTGGCCATCTTGAATTTCCGGCCGACCTGAAATTTTGCTAGGACCAGCTAGACATCAAGAGCAATATTCTTGTGAAGTTTCATGAACATCCGTCA